>JAOWBW010000403.1:1054479-1088347 GCA_026119855.1 Campanula takesimana | reverse complement strand
GAAATGGAGCAAGAGTTGCTGCATTAGCCGTAGGGACTTATGAAGTCACTTTACGTTCCGGATTAATTCTTGTTTTGAACAATTGTTATTATGTTCCGGATTAAGCAGAAATATTATTTCAATTTCTTGTTTGGATAATGAAGGTTTTTAAGTTTCTTATTGAGAATAAGAAATTTTTCTATTTATTTTGAAATGATGTGCTTTATTGGTATTGCTAAATTCATTTAATGGCCTTTATATCTTGGATGTCAAGAATGAAAATAATGTCTATCATGTAAATAAGAAATCTAAACCTAATGATGTAAATCATACTTATTTGTGTCATTGCCGTCTTGGTCATATTAATGAGAAGCGTATCTCAAAACTCCATGGGGACGGACTTTTGGGTTCATAATGACTTAGAGTCGTATGATACTTGTGAGTCGTGTCTTCTTGGAAAAATGACTAAGAATACCTTTTACCAAGTTGGGTGAAAGGGCAAGCGATTATTGGGGTTGATACATTCCGATGTATGCGGACCATTAAGTAGCCAATGCTAGGGGAGGATTTCAATACTTCATAACCTTCACTGATGATTATAGTAGATTTTGGGTATGTTTAACTAATGAAACATAAAAGTGAAGCATTTGAGATATTTAGAATATTTCAAAATGAAGTGAAAAAACAACTTGGCAAAAGTATAAAAGCACTTCGATCAGATCGAGGTGGTGAATACTTAAGTCAAGAATTGATGATCATCTAAAGAATTGTGGAATAGTTTCACAATTGACTCCGCCCGGAACACCACAATGGAATGGTGTGTCTGAGAGAGAAATCGGACCTTGTTAGACATGGTTCGATCAATGATGAGTCAGTTGATCTTCCAATATCCTTTTGGGGTTACGCCCTAGAAACCGCTGCTTTCACAAACTAAATCAAGTTCCAACTAAATCGGTTCCAAGACTCCATATGAGATGTGGAGTGGAAAGAAACCTAGTTTATCTTTCATGAGGATTTGGGGTTGCGAAGTTTATGTCAAGAGGCTTTATCTCCTGACAAACTAGCACACAAATCTGATAAATGTATTTCGTGGGGATATCCTAAGGAAACTAAAGGATATTACTTTTACAACCGAGAGGACAACAAAGTGTTTGTTGCCCGAACTGGTGTCTTTCTAGAGAAAGAGTTTCTCTCCAAAGAAATCAGTGGGAGTAAAATAAATCTTGAAGAAATTCGAGACCCAGAAAATAACATTGAACCAATAGTGGAACAAGAACAAGAACCACAAGGAGTTGTGGAACCTGTTCAAAATACACAAGCATCTCGCAGATCTAGTAGGTTACGATCCGAGCCCGAGAGATATGGATTTCTCGTAACGGATAGTAATGAGGTGGAAATCATTGAGAATGATGAACCGTCAACCTACCAAGAGGCGATGTCTTCTCCTGATTCGGACAAGTGGCTTGGAGCCATGGAATCCGAATTGCAATCCATGCAAGACAATCAAGTTTGGAATTTGATTGATGCACCCGAAGGTGTAAAAACCATAGGATGCAAATGGGTCTTCTAGAAGAAGACGACATGGATGGGAAGGTGCATACTTACAAAGCTAGGATTGTAGCGAAGGGTTATAGGCAAGTTCATGGTATTGACTATGATGAGACATTTTCACCCGTAGCAATGATCAAGTCTATAAGAATTTTGCTTGCCATTGCCGCATATCATGACTATGAAATATGGCAGATGGACGTCAAAACCGCTTTCCTGAATGGAAAACTCCAAGAGGATGTGTATATGACACAACCAGAAGGTTTTGAACAAGATTCTAAAGTATGCAAATTGCAAAGATCCATCTATGGATTGAAGCAAGCTTCAAGGAGTTGGAATCTCCGTTTTGATGAATCGGTCAAAGAGTTTGGTTTCATCAAGAACGAAGATGAGCCTTGTGTATACAAGAAGATTAGTGGGAGCATAGTGCTATTCCTTATTTTTATATGTGGATGACATATTGCTCATTGGAAACGACATTCCTACACTTCAGTCTGTGAAGACTTGGTTAGGAAAGTGCTTCGCAATGAAAGATATGGGTGAAGCCGTATATATTCTTGGCATTAAGATCTATAGAGATAGATCAAGGAGGCTACTTGGTTTAAGCCAAAGTACATACATTGACAAGGTCATTAGAAGATTCCGTATGGAAAATTCTAAGAGAGGCACATGGAGTTTCTCTAAGCAAGACTCAATGTCCTAAGACAAAAGATAAGCGTGAGAAAATGAATGATGTTCCATATGCTTCGGCAATTGGGTCTATCATGTATGCCATGATTTGTACTAGGCCGGATGTATCTTATGCTTTGAGCATGACAAGTAGATACCAATCCGACCCTAGCGAAAATCACTGGATAGCTGTAAAAGCGATTCTTAAGTACTTGAGAAGGACTAAAGACTCGTTTTTGGTCTATGGAGGAATGGAAGATGATCTCGTTGTAAAGCTTACACGGATGCAAGCTTCCAAACCGACAAAGATGATAGCCGATCGCAATCGGGTTTTGTGTTTATGTTAAATGGTGGAGCTGTAAGCTGGAAGAGTTCCAAGCAAAGTACAACCGATGATTCTACAACAGAAGCTGAGTATATTGCTGCATCGGATGCTGCAAAGGAAGCTGTTTGGATTAAGAAGTTCATAACTGAACTTGAAGTGGTTCCTAGTATTGCTAATCCAATAGACCTTTATTGTGATAATAATGGTGCTATTTCTCAAGCAAAGGAACCAAGAGCACATCAGAAATCCAAACACATACTTAGGCGTTTTCATATCATTCGAGAAATCGTTGATAGGGGAGACGTAAATATATGCAGAGTACCTACTGATGACAATGTTGCGGACCCGCTAACAAAGGGACTTCCACAAGCTAAACATGATGGTCATGTTAGGTCCATGGGTATTAGATACATGGGAGATTGGGCCTAGGGCAAGTGGGAGATTGTTGGTAGTGGTGCCCTAGGCACGTTTAATAAACGTTGTAATTGTTATCATTTATTTCATATCAATAAAGAGATGTTTTGATTATATTGTTGTTCATGTTTACTTATAATAATCTCCATCCCTAGTACTTGTTAAGCACTAGTATAAAGGCTAAATGATCATGGGATGATCATGTTAGATTTATGGGTACTTGTTTGGAACAAGGTACTGGACATGACCCGCTCTATGAGATTTATGTCATGGTCTATGTCGTACATATATCTCATATTAGTTATGTCATTTGAATCCTTAGACATGAAGTTATTATAGTCTTCCACTTGATGAACATTATGTTTGACATATTCAAACGCTACTTTTAACCGAGTAGTTATAAAGGGTATGATTGGCATAATCGGATTCACGTAGGAAGAATAATAAGCTAAATGGATTTGTCCCTCTTCGGAGAGATATCAAGCTTGGGCCTCTCGTAGGAATGATGTTGATGAAATGTTCGGCCGGACTCAATGAATTGATTGGATCAATGACATTTGGATTATCAACATATTCGGAATCGAGAAAGTATTGAACAAAACAAGTTGACTCTTTGACCATGACTTGTGTTCAATGATATCGTGGACAAAAGGATTATGACATATTCTAAGAGGAATGCGAACTTGTATCTAGTTTATACTAATTGGGTAGGTATGACGGTTTGCTAGAACATAATCATATCTTATGGGATCATGTTTGAGACCATTGCCAACTTAGTATAATCCTAGAGGGTCACACACTATAGAACGAATCTTTAAAAGGACTATATTGGAATTTTGGAAATTCTGGACATTCTGAGAAGTGGGCGACCGCACAGTATGGACTGGGCGGCCGCACACTTTGCTCAATTTTGTACCAGTTTTGCTTCAGATAGTTGTGCGACCGCACAGAGGGTTTTGGGCGGCCGCACAGTACTGTCGGGTGGCAGATTCCTAATTTGATTAGGAAATGAATTTTGGACGGATTTTGACACAAGTTTCCTATTTGGAATAGGTCATACTTGTGTATAAAAGACCAAATTCGGCCAGCACTAAAAAAAAAATGATTTTGTGAGTCTCCAAAGAGTTTGAGAGAGGTTTTATTTTGTTCTAAGACATCTTTGGTTGAAGAACAAAATAATACACAAAAGAAAAATTCCATATAGTCATATCAATTGTGAAAGTGTGTTTCATAGTTGTTGGTCTAGCAACCAAGATCAAGGAAGCTCCTTTGATATTTGTTCGAAGTGTGGATACCGCTAGAGGGTGAAAATCATCATCTTCAAAGTTCGTGTTCAAGCTTTGTTATCGTGATCAAATCTTCAAATCTCCACCAAAGACCAAGAGAAAATTTGATAGCCATCAAGGGTTAGTTTATTCCTTTATTCTTATGTTGTATTTTATTTAATCATATGAACGGATCTATGGGCTTTGGGTTTCAAAATTTTAAATGCTAAATTCCGCTGCGCATGTTTGATCGAAACCCAACAGACACCCTATCACCAAAAGCTAATGTTTCTGAGCAAAACATTGAGGTTCCTCCTACCGTGCCTCCTATCCCTACCGCACCAGCTCCATCGACCGCACCACCTGCTCTTGAGTCAAATCAATCTATTCCTGAACTGCTTGCCGCAGTCAAGCTTCTTACTCAGATGCAGGCAGACACTCAATCCCAGGTTGAATCTTTAGTGTCTAGTATGGTGGCGCTTTGAGAGGAGGTTATTGAGTTGAAGAATGATCAGGCCATTTTAAAGCGAGATGTTACCGCACTTCCCTCCGAGTTGATCTCGACCATTAAGGGGGAGAGTGTTGTGATAACAAAGGCTGTTAAGGACATCATGCAAGGAACAACTAGCAGCTCTACCGCACCTCCTGCCGTAGATCCTGCTCTCACTTATGCCGCACTCAGAGAAGCCCTTCATAAGCAAACTAATTACATCAGTACCAGTGTTGTCAATGGTGTTGAAGGTGCAAGTAAAGAATTATCAAAGGCTATGAATGCTGATAAACTTGAAGTCAAGGATGAGCTGGGAAAGGAGCTGAAGAAGTTGAAATCTTCTCTAAAGGAGGAAATTATGGTTCAAACAAATACCACACTTCTTACGGTTGCAGAAAAGTTTACACCCAAAATTGCAGCAATGACCGAAGCCATGAAAGTTCAAACCAACCGCATTGAAGTCAACAACATCAGAATTGAAGGACAATCTACCAAAATTGACCTCCTTTCCAACCGCATCAATACGGTAATGAACAGGCTTAATCGACAAGGCGTGATTCAAGCCGCGCAGGAAGCTTTTCAAACTCCTGAAGCAGGTCACGGCAATGTTCAAGCTCACGGTGAAGAGGAAGAAGAAGATGGAATCACTGCTCCAGTCATGATTCCTGGATTGAATATCCCAGCTTACCGCTTTCCTCTTGCCGCAAAATTCATTGAAGACATCATCGATATTGACCGTATTTGATATGACCGTATGTGGTCATTTGAAACATTTTATGTTTAATGTTTAAAACAATTTACTTTTCTTTTTTTTGGATCTGTAACTTAACAAATATTTCTCTTTTGTGACCTTACTCCTTTGCCTCAATGATTATCATTTGGAGTATGTTTATTGTGTTTGATGCATCTCTATCCTTCTTTGATTACTTATCTTGAAATGCTTCAAATAATATTTCTATCTTCTAGGATTAGTATTTTGTTTTTCTTTTTAGGATGATAGAAATCTATGACATTGGCTTAGAGTGTGCATTGACTTGGGACATGATATTTAATAAAATATTTATTCTTGAAAACATGTTTTTACCAAGTACAATGAATTAGCTTTTGTTATAGTAGGTAATGGTCTCAATCAAATAGGGGGAGATTGTTGGGTATGCTTATTATAAACCACTCCTATTACCTTAATTTGATTGATCCCATAACCTTATTTTACTCTTTGTGGACTTTAGCATATATTGTAAGAAGTACTTGTACTTCATTTAGAATAGTCCACTTTATAGTTGAATAGGCTTAGCAGATTAGGACTCAATTTTTCTAAGTCTGGAAAAATGAGGTAGGTCCATTGCCTACCGCATGAAGACGCCTACCGCGGAACCAATGCTTGCCGCATATCCCAAGGTTACCTCATGCAATCCATCTTGCCGCATGGTTCCATCCTACCGCAAGTTAACTCTACCGCATGGAACCATGGTTGAAGAAAACTCAAGTTTGTTCAAACTTAACCATGGTCACACGTGTGTCCTTACCTTGGTTAGTTTAGAACGTTGCAAATTCAAATTTCAAATTTGAATACAACTGTCATTTTAGTACAGTTGGACCACCATGACTCTGCAACAAAAGGACAACTCAGACTGAGCTCCAATTAGAAATCAACAGCTCATTGTCCTCCAAACTTGCCCTCCAAGAATTCAAACGGCTAGTTTCTCCATCAAGGCTATAAATAGACCTTGAATTCTTCATTGAAAAAACAGCTGAGATTCCAAGAGAGAAATTGCTGTTGAAATTCTTGGTGATTGAAGATCATACTCAAGATTTCCAGAATCCTTTGAATCTTCAAGCACTCAACCTTCAAGTCTTCAACAAATCTCCAGCAACCTTCAAGATCAAATCTTAAGCCTCTCAACACAAGATTCATTAGGCTCTAAAATCATATAGATTTCAAAGAGCTCTTGATTCTTACACACACACTCACCCCGATTGATTAATCACATAGATTGAATCATTAGGGATACACTGGTCTAAGTCTAGGATTGTTCTTCATAGAAAATAGGAGTTAATTCAGTTCTTCATCTTTGTAATCTGTACTCAAGAGAATTAATACATCCTCCATTCAAATCCAAGACTGACCATCTTGGTAAAGGACGTAGATCTTTTAACAGATCGAACCTTTCCAAATCATTGTGTCATTTACTTACTGCACTTTACCTTTCTGCAAATTTACTTTAAGTCTTGTTCATCTTGTTCATATTGTTCTTCACTTGTTCATATTAATCTTGTTTGTCTTTAGTGCTTGATCTCAGATTTAAGAACAATTGTGAATTGTGTTTGTTTGTCTACCTCATTGCCTTAGCTAAATTCTGACTAACTTATCATTTGCCTAAAACCTCTGAGACACAAGTTTTCAATCTCTCAACCTACCTCACCCCTATCTACCGCAGATTTGCCTACCGCAAACTCACCTACCGCATTACCTGCCTACCGAATTATACTTGTCTAAAATCAACTCAACTTGTTTTTAACGAAAACTTCCGCTGTGCATTTTATACTTGACCGCGTAGTTTTTATCTACCGCAAAATTCAAGTGTAAGCATAAAGGTTGAATTTTGAAAAAGGGTTGAAATTTTAAATAGGCTATTCACCCCCCCCCCTCTAGCCTCTTTTCATACCCTTGTTGTGTCTTTGGGACCAACAGCTGGGAAGAGGAATGAGAGCCGATCTTAATCATGCCAGTTCGGACGTCTTCGTCAATCCGAGATCCCACATCCAAGATAGAATTAAAGTTAGAAAAGGGCAGATACTTCATTTTTTCGGCATAAAATGGCTGGAGGTTCTTGAGAAAGATACGGGCTTGTTCAGCACTGTCGGGCCTGTCTAAGGTTTGTGCAACCTTCTTTATCCACCTACTAGCAAATTCGGAGAATGATTCCTTTTCCCTTTGGGAACAAGAATCGAGATCACGGTGGCTCTTTTCCCAACCAGAATTATCCTTGTATCATTTCTGAAATTCATCTACGAGCTTGGACCAATCATCAATCAAGCTAGCATCCACAGTCATAAACCATTGTTTTGCCGGTCCAACTAAAGTCAAGTGAAAATTTGAGGCCATTGCTGCTGCACTTGCCCCACGGATTGCATGGCGTGGGCATACGACTTCAGGTGAGCCATGGGGCAACTGGTACCATCGAACTTTTCCACATCAGGCATCTTGAAATTGTACGGAAGGGTCGCAGATGGAGCCAATTTCAAAGAATCCGTAGAGAACTCTCCCTTACTTATAACCGTCTTCAACATCTCCTTTATCTCCTTGATCTCGAGGTCCTGTTTAGTGAGAGGAGGCTGTGAGACGCCATTGTTAAGGGCATCTGTTTGGGGAATGAAATTGAAACCTAGGGCTTGAGAAACCCCTTGATCGGGAAAAGCCCCAGTAGGGTACACACCATCAGGATGGAGGGTTTGCAAATACTGAAGGTAGGCATTGTGGTTAGGAGGGAATTGAGATGGGATGACTGTGATGTTTGGTTGTGTAGGGATGACATTTTGGACAGTGACATGGGGATCATTTTGGCCAGTGTGACCATTTCCATTTCCATTCTGATTGTTATTGGGGTTAGGGTTTGGACCATTATTCTGATTGGCGTTTGGATCAGGATTGAGACCATTCATATTCTGCCTCTGATTGTTCTGTGTCTCACCACCTTGGTACCTCTGAACCCAAGTAGCTAAAAACGCATCTAGCTGAACCCTTATCCGTTCCATCAATTCCTCATAGTGAGCTCTCAAATTCCGATCTAACCATGTTTGGAGCCGTGCTGGTGGCACAAACCCCTGATCATTCTCTTCTTCGGACATAATGATTCGAGAGAAGTTGGAGTAGAGCTTGAACAAAGTGGTTCTTGGAAGGGACCTTGAATGTCGCGCTAGAAGATGAATAAGATTCTCCCTCTACAAGAATAGTTTGGAAAAAAGAATGTTTTATATTTTGAAATGATTTTTCTTTTATGTACAAGCACAAAGTATAAGGAACAAAATCATTTTGAAAAAGGTTGAAGCGCAAGAAACGCACAAAAACCTAAGAAGCCGGACAAGCACTTTGCTTCGTTTTGACACGTTCGATGATTTAATCCTGGAATAGTGGATACCGTCTCCAAAGTATAGGACCAATGTTTTTCACCTGTACTAATGGTTGTCCGAAGCCCCTAGCGAAGGGCCTACTCTTTCGGAGATCCACCATCCTCGTTACGGTCTAACTGAAGGTCTTGACAATTTCAAGTCAATCCAAGCATTTCAATTGATATCCACATTTAGGTTCTTTATAACCTTTTGGGAAATGCATAGGATTGAAAGGAAATTGCTAGACAAAAACCAGTTTAAAGTGAAGGACGTGTCATTTTGAAAATTCGGACATCGAGGCTTTTGAGGGTGGGCTTGCATGTGGCTTACACCCACAGCGATGACTAGTAGCTGTGCTTTTGGGGTGGGAATATTAACCGGGAGCCCAATCGGAGGATCGGTGACCCCCCTTCACTCACTGGGAAACACCCCCTAAGGTTTGTACGGTTGCTAAGTCGAAAGTTCGAAAAATGTGAATGTGTGTGCGGTCTCTAGTTTTGAAAAATGATTTTTTGAACAAAAGAAAAAAGCACATTTTTTGTTTTGTTTTTCTTTTTATTTACACACAAAAAACCTGCAAAACAAAGTTAGGACATGTATATACATACAAGCAAGGCAAAGGAAAATAATGGCGAAAGCACACAAATCGAGTCTAGCCCACTTTTGAAAAAACAGTCCCCAGCAGAGTCGTCACTGTGAGAGCCCGCGCTCGAAACCTAATCCGCGCTCGAATTCTCATAATAGTTTCCCTACTTTAGTTTTGAAAAGAAGAGTCGCCACCTCATTTTATTTTAAGGAAAATAGAGATAAAACCTTTTTTGTTTGAAAAATGAGAAAGTGGGTTCGGGGGCTAATTTATGAGAAGAGAAGGTGTTAAGCACTCCACTCGCCCTTTCGGTCTCTAGCATGCTTCCGCCTACGCTTCATTTTTATTTGCCTTTCAAAAAATGTTTTATGTCCTAACTTGTGAAAAAATGTGTATGTTTATGTACAGTGGAGTCTCCTAGTCTAGGCACGTTCATTTTAATTCACAACCGGGAATCGGTTTGGGTGGATTTCCCGATTGGTTTTCGAAAATGGTTTGAACACGTCAAGAAAGAAAACATCCACAGGGAGAGGGGGATTATGTACAGTCGGAAATATACATATATACAAAAGTGGTAAACAAATCCCAAAAAAAAAACGAATGTCCTCGCAACGGGCGTTTGTCGGTTTTGGCGTCATTCTCCGTCCCCGAGCCGACGTACCTGTCCTAAAGTGATCCAAATCCAAAAATAAAAATTGGGGATTACTCCCTGAATGTTATAGATCATTTTAAGTTTTTATGGATTTTTTGTATTAAATTTAGACCCCAAGTATCAACAAGAAAGTTCATCCCAGAATCTGCCCAGAAAAGTCACACAGTAAACCTAGCACATTGATCACCAATTTTAACCATCTTATCCCATGAATATGACAAAACACCAAGAATAAAAGTTGAAGAAAACATTTAAAAATTAATTTACCAAAATTTGGTGTTCAGAAGATGAGTTTAAGTAGCTCAAAAGGTCTCTAACATTTCGATGTCAGAGACTGGAAGTGCAGAATCTGATGTTTGAAGGCTAAAACAAGTGAGTGAAAAGAGCACTTCCAGCGGTCCAAAAAATGTTTCAAAATTATGCTCATTTTTATGAGTTTGTGTAGAATAAAGTTCATTTTTTTTACCTTTGTCCAAAAACCAAGTTTTCATAGAGTTTTAAAGCACAAGGACAGAGCAGGGCGGACAGGAGGACAAACAGGATAGCACATC
Source organism: Campanula takesimana (assembly GCA_026119855.1). Classification (NCBI taxonomy): domain Eukaryota; kingdom Viridiplantae; phylum Streptophyta; class Magnoliopsida; order Asterales; family Campanulaceae; genus Campanula; species Campanula takesimana. Next base: position 1,077,758 of record JAOWBW010000403.1, on the reverse strand, counting down.
TGTCACTCAAAGATAAGCATGAAAACATGACCTTCGCATGTAATATGAGCATGAAACTTGACAAGCATTAACTTCAACACATAAGGAACAACTTTGGTGTTTTGACTCAGACCCAGAAACCGCTTTAAGATGGAGTTTTAAAAGCATGAAAAACGTTGGTCTGAGCAGAGTATGGAAGAACTGGAAGTTTAAGCCATGAAAATGGGTTTCAAAACATGACCAAAACTCAAAACCAAGTTATGAAACTCATCGAACTTATTATTTGACATGTTGATAACATTATCCAAATGCCACTTTGCATTAAAAACCAAGTTTTATATGCATGCACATGAAAATAGCCAAAGTGGTCAGATTTGTGGCTTTATGAAGAAAATGAGAGTTGGTGCATGAAAACTCAAAGTTTAACCCAAGAATAAACACATGATGGTCACAAACTCATTTATACATGGTAAAATGCTGGTTTGAACATAAAGACCATCATTCACAAAGCCAAACTACAAGATTTTTACATGGAAAATATGGAGAATATGGGGGTCTAGCCAACTTGTGGCTAGACCCTTACACAAATGACACAACCACTTACATCTTGGAGTTTATAAGGGTCACAACCAAGAGATTACATAGATTATGAAGGTGAGGTGTGCTTCCTTTGTCTCCCAAGGGAAGACTTTGGGTTGATTTGAGTTAAGGATTTGAGAGCTTGAAGTTTGCTTGAGTTTTGAGTTGGAGATGAGTTTGATTGAAGTTTGAAGGTGTTTTGCTATTGTAGAAGTGGTGTTTGAGAGATGTTTGAGTGGTGGAGGAGTGGTGGCTGAGTGATGGTTTTGTGGTGGTGGAGTGTGGCCGGGTGGTGTGGTGGTTTTGGTTGAGAGAAAGTTGGAGAGAATGTCCCTAGAGAGAATGTAAGGAGAGTGTTTTTTTTGTTGCCCCTTTTCTTAGCCACAAAGGAGAGTACATGGGGGTGCTAGGGGATTTTTTTCTTTGGACAATAATGCCCCTTGGAGTGTGGTAATGGGAATGGCCAGATGGGTCAAAAAAAGGTTGATGGGAATTGATTGAAAAAAAAACCATAATGTTGTCTATGCATTATTGAAGCAACATGCTTGTGCCGCGTTTAAAGTTCATGCAAAAATGAGTTTGCATTCTTTCCGGCTCCGCCTTTCCGCTCCGCAACTGTCTCGATTTTCTGGTTAAGATGGAATATCTAAAATATGTTAATAAGTAAGAAATTAAATAATAATATTTTAAATGCACAAGATGACCGGTAAAAGGCTTTTTAGGGTGCATCGCGCGCTATTTTTTAGAATGTGCCCGCTTACTCGGTTTTGAGTCCTGATCATAAATCTGGACTCGGTTTTCCCATCCAATGCACCGATAAGGCGTGCGGTAGTCCCGAACGGCCAAATCTGGGGTTTTAGGTCAATTGTCGCGCTTAGACCAATTCAAGGGTTGGTTTTAGGGGTGCGAGATCGGGGTGTCTACAACTAGTCTGGGAAGTGCGTTATTAAATCGAAAGGATTTCAAATTGAATTTGGTTTTCAGATAACTGGTTTTCGAAACCGTGTTTCCTGAAATTAAATCTCAATTCAAAAATATTACATTGATGAGACAAAGAATTTAGAAACGGTTCAATTCTGTACATAATTGTGGTTTTCTTTCGGGTTAGTTCGGCCGTGCAAATTGTGCTCTTTATTTCTAAATTATACACGGGATTGTGTTTGCCTTTTGTCTTAGTTCGATCGTGTGAATTGTTCTCATATGATTTTGGTTTTTTGAAAAATCCACAAGTTTCAGAATTTATCCCCATAAACTTTGCAATAAATACATGAATATTATGCGTTAATTAATGAGATTAATTAAGTGATTAACCGATGCTTTACTTATTTATATTATGCGCGTATAAAATTTACCATGCTATATGTGTTGAACCTTTTTGTAAAACTTAAATCATGTGTCAATCCATGATTATAACACTTGTGATTACAAAAATAGTTTTATGTAGGTTACGCCCTAGCGAGGTGCATTAGTTCTATTTTTGTAAAAGCAAGATGAGGAAACAGTGATTCCTATACGTTTAAAATGATTTGATTTAATTAGGCTATCAAAACAGTTTTGATCCTAAGGTACGAGATGAGATTGAAACATGCTTTTGACATAAGATGTCTAAAGGAATCTCATAAAAGATCTAAGAGTCATATATGATATGATTGATAAGGGATTATCTACCTAAATAATTTGATTTTGAGCAGTTGTGCCCTAGCAAACTCAAAATTGAATGAAATATAGATCTTAGCCCATTTAAATTATATTATGCATTATTGTATTGAATGTTATATTATTTAGTGGGAGTATTTAAGAAATACATTTACTTATCTCTTTATGAAATTGATACTTATACATATTATCATATGTTTGCATAAAATTGTAGATAATGGCAACAAACACACAAAATCTGTCTTTGCGATCTATTCTTGAAAAGGAAAAGCTCCAAAAGAATGGTACTAACTTTCTGGATTAAACCCAAAGCCTAAGAATTGTTCTAAGTCAATAAGATAAGTTGTACATTCTTGAGGACCCCTGTTCCTGATGAACCTGAAGCCACTGCCCCTAAGGCAGACAGGGACACTTACAAGAAACACAAAAGTGATTCTCGTGACGTCAGCTGTCTTATGCTTGCTACTATGTGTTCTAAACTCCAATAGACTTTAAATCACTTGAACGCCTATGAGATAGGTAACCAATTGAAAGATATGTTTCAAGAGCAAGCTAGGCAAGAAAGATTTGATACCATGACTACTTTGATGTCATGCAAGATGACTGAAGAACAAGTGAGCCCTCATGTTTTGAAGATGAAAGGCCGCATTGAGCATTTGGAGAGACTTGGATATAAAATTCTTGCTGAATTGGCGACTGATATGATTCTTAACTCACTACCTAAAAGCTATAATCAGCTTGTAATGAACATTAATATAAATGGTATGACTAAGACTTTGTTAGAGTTGCATGGGATGCTTAAAACTGCTGAAAAGAAAATCAGTAAGAAAGTCACCTCTCCTGTGCTCATGGTTAATAAAGGAAAGGGATTTATAAACAAGGGTAAAGGTAAGGCAATTGTTGCCAAACCTAAAGCAAGCAAGGCAAAAGTTACCACCGCTGTTGTAGTGGCTAAACCAGACACTCAAAAGGATGAAATTTGTTTCCATTGCGGTGAGACCTGTCATTAGAAGAGTAATTGCAAATCCTATATTTAAGAAAAAAAAGAAGAAGTAGGGTAATGAGATTGCTTCTACTTCAGGTATCTATGTTATAGATATACTCCTTTTTTACTTCTAGTTCCTGGGTATTAGATACCAGATGTGGATGTCATATTTGTCTAAATTTGCAGGCACTAAACAATAGGAGACTATTCAAGGATGGTGAAGTAGACCTACGTGTGGGGAATGGAGCAAGAGTTGCTGCATTAACCATAGGGACTTATGAAGTCACTTTACCTAGTGGTTTAATTCTTGTTTTGAACAATTGTTACTACGTTCTGGATTTGAGTAGAAATATTATTTTAATTTCTTGTTTGGATAATAACGGTTATAAATTTCTTATTGAGAATAAGAGATTTTCTATTTATTTAAATGATATGCTTTATTGTGTTGCAAATTCATTTAATGGCCTTTATGTCCTTGATGTTGAGAATAGAAATAATTATAATGTCTATAACATAAATAAGAAATCTAAACCTGATGATGTAAATCACACTTATTTGTGGCATTGCCGTCTTGATCATATTAATGAGAAGCGTATCTCAAAACTCTATGGGGACAGACTTTTGGGCTCAAATGATTTTGAAACATATGAGACTTGTGAGTCTTGTTTACTTGAAAAAATTACTAAAACACCTTTTACTAAGAGTAGTGAAAGGGCTAGGACTTATTGCGCCTAATACATACCCATGTATGTGGACCATTAAGTTGATGCTATGGGAGGATTTTCATACTTCATAAACTTCACTGATGATTTTAGTAAATATGGCTATGTCAACTTAATGAAAAACAAAAGTGAACTATTTGAGATATTTAGAATATTTCAAAAAAAAAAAAATACAAAATCAACATGGCAAAACTGTTAGTAAATCAGACTCAAGAAATATCAGATAATAATGAACGCAAATCAACAAGTAAGAACACAGAATTTACGTGGTTCACCAACAACCTATTGGCTACGTCCAGGGACAAAGAGAAACATATATTATTAATATGGCCGGAGAAACAATTACAAGAAGATGATCACACTAATCTATGTTTGCATGAACTTTGATCACAAAGTTCCTCTAGAATTATTGATCTCTCTTTTTCTCTGTGTAATTGAGCTACTGAATTAATTTGGGACAGAGGGAGTATAAATATACGCATCCTCGTAATTCCCTAAACTAATTCTAAGACTACTGGAAGTCCTAATACTAATTCGTACCAAATTATGGAGGTACCTTGATTCCTTAATTGTAACTTAATAAGGATACTTAATTCCTTATTCAAACACACTGCCAACAAACGCCAAAGAAGAGTCCACATTGCTTAGGAATCAAATTGGACGTGAATGCCATGTCACTATAGCTAATTTTCAAAGGCATTTAAAAGCGTTCGCTTAAGGATATGTATACTCACACTTTTTATGGCCTTAGCCACAAATTTAGCTCCAACTCTTTCTGTCTCTGAATTACAAACTTGATAATTTAATCCACTAAATTAGACATCCCCAATTTCAAAGGCATTAAACTTAACAAACTATTAAAGCACTTCGATCCAATCGTGGTGGTGAATATTTAAGCCAAGAATTTGACGATTATCTTAAAAAAAATTGGAATTGTTTCACAATTAACTCCACCCGGAACACCACAATGGAATGGTGTGTTCGAGAGGAGAAATCAGACTTTATTGGATATGGTTCGGTCCATGATGAGTCAAGTTTATCTTCCATTGTCCTTTTGGGGTTATGCATTAGAAACTTCTGCGTTCACACTAAATAATGTTCCAACTAAATTGGTTCCAAAGGCACCATATGAGATATGGAATGAAAGAAAACCTAGTTTCTCTTCATGAGAATTTGGGGTTGTGAGGCATATGTTAAGAGACTTGTCTCTAACAAACTTGAACCCAAATATGATAAATGTATTTTCATTGGTTATCCTAAGGAAACTAAAATATCTTAGTTTTACAACCGAACGGACAACAAAGTGTTTGTTGCCCGATATGGTACCTTTCTAGAGAAAGAGTTTCTCTCTAAATGAATCAGTAGGAGTAAAATTAATCTCGAAGAGGTTCGAGAACCTAAAAATAATATTAAACCAATGGTGGAATCTGAAAAAGTCACACAAGGAGTTGTGCAACCCATTTAAGATACATAAGTTCATCGTAGATCTAGTAGTTTACGATCCGAACCCGTGAGATATGGATGTCTCGTGACGGATAGTAATGAAGTAGAAATCATTGAGAATGATGAACATACTTCCTACCAAGAAGCGATGTCCATTCTTGATTCGGATAAATGGCTTGGAGCCATGGAATCCAAAATCCAATCCATGTATGATAATCAAGTTTGAAACTTGATAGATGCACCCAAAGGTGTAAAAACTATAGCATGTAAATGGGTTTTCAAAAAGAAAACTGACATGGATGGAAATGTGCATACTTAGAAATCTAGACTTGTAGCAAAAGGTTATAGGCACATTCATGGTATTGACTATGATGAAACTTTTTTTTGTAGCAATGATCAAGTCTATAAGGATTTTAATTTCCATAGCCGCATATTATGACTATGAGATATGACAAATGGATGCCAAAATACGCCTTTATAGGAACTTACTTGAGGATGTGTATATGACACAACCTGCAGGTTTTGTAAACCCATAAATTCTAACAAAGTATGTAAGTTGCAGAAATCCATCTATGATTGAAGCAATCCTTTAGGAGTTGGAATCTTTGATTTGATAAATCGGTCAAAGAGTTTGGTTTCATTAAGAAAAAATATGAACCATGAGTATACAAGAAAATTAGTGGGAGAGTAGTGTTATTTCTGGTGCTATATGTTGATGACATATTGCTCATTGGAAACAATGTTCCTGCACTTCAGTCTGTAAATACTTGGTTACGAAAATGCTTTTCAATGAATGATACGGGTGAAGCCGCTTATATCATTGGTAATAAGATCTATCGTAATAGATCTAAAAGATTGATTGGTTTAAGTCAAAGTACATTTATTGTCAAGGTTCTTAAAAGATTATGTATGGAAAACTCTAAGAGAGGCAACCTGCCAGTGTTACATAGTAAAAGTCTTAGCAAGATTCAGTGTCCTCAGACAACTGATGAGCGAGAACGCATGTATGGAATCCCATATGCTTCTGCAATTGGATCCATTATGTATGCCATAATATGTACTAGAATGGATATCTCTTATGCTTTAAGCATGACGAGCAGATATCAATCAGATCCTAGTGAGAGTCACTGGATAGCTGTCAAGAAGATGGAGGGTGTTGCAGGTGAAAGATAAAGGGGTGAAAGAAATGTGCGGGAGGAGGACAGAGAGTAAGGTAAGAATCGGGTGGAGGAGAGAGAGTAAGGTCAGAATCAGGTGCAGGAGAGAGAATAAGGTCGGAATCTGGGGAAGGGGTTGAAGAAGATAGAGGGTGTTGAAGGTGAAAGATAAAGGAGGAAGATGAAGGTTGCTATTTTGACCATTATGCCCCCCTTAAGAAAGTCATATGCTGGTACATGTCTATTTACAGTCGAAATATTGACGGTGTTAGCCATAGCAACCTTGTCTGCACAAAATGACTATTTGAGGTACTTTGCTTGCAACAAAAATGACATTAGGTACTAAACATGCACAAAGTGACCAATTAAGGTACTTTCTTTTTGCAGTTTTCCATGAAATTTAGACATTCAATTAGGGACATATAGAATAGTTAATACATTTATACATTTATTTTTGATGTATATCTGGCCCAACGTCCAATACAATTAAAGTACACTAGCACAAATAACCAATTAAATGCTAGGCATAAAATATTATGAAACACAAAATGCACACATAATTATTTAAATAAATAAATAAATAATTTAAATAAATAAATAAGAAATAAATAAATAATTAAATATTTATTACTAAGAAAATAGAGGCGGGTTTTCGGGTCGTGACATTCACTCCTCCTTAAAAGAAAATTCATCCCGAATTTTTAAATTACTTACCCGAAAGATCAAATAGCCACGGATACGCTGGTTCCGTCACTTCCCGAATTTCTCAATCATCCAATTTAAACCATCATATGGTAACCTTAAATAATGCTTACAATATAACAACCTCTCGTACTTAACTTCCTTCAATCGTTACCTTCACTACTAATTAGAATCCATATTCAAAATCGAAGAATCCAAATTGCTCCTAAACATAACTCTCGAGATACTACAAGCTTATCTCATTTCATAAACTTAATTACACTGCAAGGATACTTCCATTTGTAAACCGCATACTTAGTATTACTTCCCAGAAATTCAAACATTAAACCATCTCGATCTTAATCAACTTCTTAAAATAGGGAAAGCTAAAGAAATTTTCCATCCTCATAATATTCACCAAAGTGGCTATATCTCCAAGGATTTCCATTATAGTGCTTTCACCTTAGATGGCACCTTAAATTAGATGTACAATGTAAGCCCAAAATTTTAATACAAAATGTTTACTTAAATCCACGCTATAATTTCATCATCACATTACTCCAAATCTTTGATAGCCTAAAACAGTTACAAATACCCAGTAGTCCGTAAAACAACCCAAATTTTACCTTCACGAGATTTCCTCTAACTCCCATTTAAATTAATAATCCGTGCTTGAACACCCACAGGAATTTAGCAAATCCTAAATCTTCAATGGCTAACCCACAATAGTCTTTCACGTATACATTTATCAATTCGATGATACTTAGGCTCGATTTTTACTACCATCATAATAAACCTATTAGCTAATCACAGTCCAACCGACCCAATACTACATCATAGTATTCTTTAATATGCCCAAGTGTCTGTACCCAACTTTCCTTACCTACCCTTAATCCAAAACGAGAAACGCCACCAAGAAGAGATTTAGAACCATAAAACAACCATTTAACCAAAACTCAAAATGTCTTCAATATAGTTCGAGAAATTATTACTCTCTCAAAATGTGTCTAGTCCTTCAAACTTAACGCGCTTACCATCATTAATGATTATAACTTCCACAATATACTCATAACTCGTATTGCTTTAACTCAACTCCATTCATGTACTAAAATGATTCCAAAAGTATAATAACTCAACTTCTTAATATCACTTATAATAAACTATGTATTTTCTCATACTAAACAATTCCGATGCACTCACGTAGATGTACTAAAAGTAAAGAAAAATCCCCTATCGAGAAATTCTCAAATTGAATCTTTAACTCTTTTAACCCAACCTATACCATACGTCCACCGATTCACCTATCATTATTGTATCTTATATTAACTCATCATATAACCCAATTTCCCTATTGATCAAGCGACATATTGCCCCCAATATAAATTATACCCAAGACTTCAAAATTAATATTGCCAACAGAATAAGCTAAATTCCCAGCACATCCTTATAATAAAGATTTTCTGATTTTCAATATAGAACCTGAACATTATATATACTTAGTATGCTCCTAAACAAAGTCAAACATACTAATATAGAAATATTCACCACCTATCGATGACACACAAGAAATTCGTAGCATGTAGAAAGCTAAACCATACCACTTAACTCATCAATATCCCGCATAGGTGACATAACTAAATCACCCTACACATACCAGTAGCAATCACGAAATTTTGTACTCGAGAATACACCTCAACATAAATCACTTAATGAGAACAAACATACGAATATAGCACAAGACATTTCCACTTTACGAAATAGGTACGTCCAAGCCTTCAAAACTCGCACTCTCGATTCCCAAACCAACTAACCCCAATGGAACCAACACTATTGACACCAATCTTATACTTGATATACCACAAGAGAAGAAACACTCGACGTCAATATCATGACTCATAACTCAACCACTTCTACCTTAACCTCATCTTCAAAAAAACTTAGTTTTCTAAACTGCTCAAAATTATAACACCCAAGTACTGAAACCTATTCAATATCAGAGTTCATATTCTCTTTCAAGATCTAAAACCATTGCTCTGATACCAACTGTCGCGCCCCGGAAATTCCAAAAATCCATAAACATAAAATTTACATAATGTACATATCCAAAATGCAAAATACCAAACTGGGCGCGTGAATTCAACTATAAACCAATACCAACAAACAATACCTCAACGAGATTATAACTCGGAGACTAGAAACAAACGCGGAAGCAAGAACAACTGTTAATAATATAAATTCCCAAAGGACAACAATATATACATAACCCTGGACGACCACGACCTTTCAACCATACAAAGAGGCTCTGAAGAGCAACTACCCCAAAGGCGATCAACCTGCTCAGAAGACTCCCGATACAACGGACCTCAAACGATACCACTTGCTTTCCTGGGGGGGGGTTAAGGAAAAACAATTTGAAACAAGAAACGGGGTGAGATAAAATCTCAGTAAGTTACTAAATGCATCTACATGGCATAATATCATGCAAATCAATTATATAACTGAGCAAGTAAATCATATAACAACAAATGAGAAATTTCACTATCGCCAACCGTCCCATACCAGTTGGAAATAACGACTAACTCATCATGCAACACATAAGACTGAAATAAACACGTTACAAAGGATACTGATCCAAGGTTTAAACCAAAGGATATAACAATTGCTGTGCAGCTTGAACCAATTCCAATCAACCAATCTTCGTGTTAGCATAAACAGCTGAAGACATCCAATCAACGTAGCAGCATAAGAGCTGAAGGAAACCAATCAACCCATCTTCATAGTAGCATAAAAGCTGAAGAGGAAACCCCCGGTACCGGAACCAATAACAACAAGGGGACGATGACACACAGTCAAAGCCCAAAACCAATAGCTATAATGCTCACAAAGGGGCTAGCTCATCTCACATCCAAGGCCAATCTGTAGGAGGGTAATAATGGGGCAAAACAATGGTCAAGAATTATAATGGACTCAGCTCATTGCCATTATAATCTTTCGCATCGCCCGAAACAAACACAAATGCCAGCTGGGCTTTCAAATAAATGCCAAGTAAAAAATACTAGCTTAGATAAACAACTAGTGATTCCAAAGTAGGGAACCATACCAAATAATCACCATAAAGATGCAACGGTTACTCATGAAGAGTTTAACAATAACGATAACAAGAGTTTCTCATGAAGAGCACCACAACGATAAACGGAATTGCTCATAAGGAGCCCAACAACAATGATTATTAAAACACGATGATTCCATGATAAGGTACCATACCAAATACATCCTTAAGGTGATACCCACGAGTTACTCATAAAGAGCACAACCCAACGGTCACTCACAAATGGTACAAAGACTATTACCAAAATGACCCTAAACGTCTACTCATAAAGAGTACTATGACCAAGAAGTCAACCATCTCTTTACACATGGAATTCCAAATAGGAAATCCGAATAAATGCACCTTAAGATTAATCAAAACCACAGGTACCCAATCACCATTTCACGCTTTACATCCGTTCATAAACGAACCAATTCTAAACACCCCAAACGAACCCAAAAGGTTACACCTATTCATACATGATCACAAACGGACCAAATCCAACACTTTGGTGTTCCATAACAACCCTCTAGGTACTATAGGATATCACCTAAAACCTAGACCAAGTCTTATTTTAAAATCAATTTGATTGGAATAATCCTGAACACATCATAAGATGCCCAAACATTCCCAAACAATACTTAGTCAAATTTCACAACACATTTGTTCACAAAGGAACTATTAACAAACACTAGAGTGTTCCACGGTGCCCAACTAAGTTAACTAGAATAGTACTACGGAACCTAGACCGAGACTACACCTTGATCTTAAACCTCAACAATAAGACAACCATTCTGATCTGGAACCATGCGGCCAATAGAACCATTGCGTAGTACTCGAAAATAGCTTTCCAACGATAGTTTACACGTCCAAAACGGAGTCCGGACGAAGAAGTTATGGCCTCCGGAAGATTGAACGTAAAACGGACAATTTTTATAAAGTGTTCGGCCGGACATTATGAAAAATTCCTGTTTTAGCTCCGAATTTCACTCTTTTCGTTCTAAATCTTAGGAGTACCTATATATACTTCTATCCTAACATTTAAAGACAAGAAAACTCAATTCCTGTGCCTCTAAAACCCAAATAACCCCAAAATTATTAAATAACATAAAACTACGTATCCAAAACAACAAATTCTAACTTGTATAGTGAAGTATAAAAATGACTTCTAAGCTTATAAAAGCTTTCTATAACAACTATAAACCAATTTTACTAAGATTTGAACATAGTCATAAATAATATAAAATTACACAAAATACCAATAAATTCTAAATAAATTCTAAATTTCCCACAAATCATCACTTAACAACCCAAGCATCATAGATAGTAATTATGAGCATTAATATACAAAGAAGGGGGAAAGTAACTTACTTGGAAATTATGAAAGATGACGGAATTCAAATTTTCTTGGCTCTAAACGATCCTAGCGACGATCTATGCATTTTTCATAAAATGAGCAATAAGAAATAATGAAAGGAAGATGATCAAAAAGAAGAGAGAAGGAGGAGAGAGAATAGATTGAGTGTGCTGGGAGAGAGAGGGAGGGGGTGGGAGGTTGAGATAAAAAGAAATGTTACACTTAGGGCCCCTCCTCCACTAACAACACAATACTCTTATACTCCCCTCTAACAACTAAGACCCAACACTCTACACTAGCACAAATAACCAATTAAATGCTAGGCATAAAATATTATGAAACACAAAATGCACACATAATTATTTAAATAAATAAATAATTTAAATAAATAAATAAGAAATAAATAAATAATTAAATATTTATTACTAAGAAAATAGAGGCGGGTTTTCGGGTCGTGACAATGTGTGTATAAGACTTAGATCTAGCATAATAATAAGAATATCATGAATACATATGAACATATAAACATGAAGATCGATACCCTAGTTATAGCATATATTATGAATTTAGACTAAGAATATGAAGAACGCATGAAGAACATATGAATATAGATGTATAGACATAATGAAAACATGCATAAAATAGATCTAGCCTAAGAACATAAGAAGAAAAGTAAGAGGACTTACCTTGATCGGCAAGAACTATGATTGAAGCTTCTTGAAGATTCGAAGAGGCTTCGAGGGTGCCAAAAAGGCTTAAACTAAGAGTTTTCCTGTCAGTTTTGACTCTGAAACTCGTAGAATCAATTGGTTCCTCTGTCTCTGGAGCTGGAGGCACCTATTTATAGGGAATAGGAGTCTAGAGGAGTGGCCGCGCGGAAACTCCCACACTGGCCGCGTGGCCAGTGTTGCCGGATCGCGTGGTTATCTAGATCTCAGTGAAATCTCATCGCTTTGTTCTCAGGATTAGGTCATTATCCTGGTAGAATTCGACTTATAATTGATTTTATCAATCTAGAACTCTGGAAAGCTGTCGGATAGGTCCTTGTCAGGTTTTTATTGCCTAAAAGATCCTCGGAGGCTCCTAAACGTCTAGGAAGTCCTCAAACTTCAGATTGGGTACTAACAAATATGTCATGTGAATTTGTCAAACACTTGTTTTTATGCTCGAATCTGCCACCACCAAACCTTAAAGGTAATGAGCAATACATGTTTGATATCATAAACGAAGGTTCAAATCCAATAATTACCCCTCATATTCCCGGTCATTTCACTCTGAATTCAATCCTTCTGCCTTCTTTATATAATGAATCTCAGTTACCCCATCACGATTACACATCTAAAAATGTATATGAAATAGATGATGATGGAGATGTGAAGATGAGGAAGATATACAAAAAATTATCTCATGATTTAAAAATGGGCGCAATCACAAACATGATTTGACAAAGTTCGTTCGTCCTTTTCGCAGGCGTTCTCATGAGAGATTTGTGAAAAACTTCGGTTTCAAGATGCTCTTCTCTTGATGAATCTTAAACTGGACTGGAATCTCTTGCGGGTGTGTTAGTAACCCAATCTGAAATTGACATACTTTAGAGGAATTCTTGGTACCATTTTGGGATAAACCAATGGGCCAGGACCTCACTAGGATAAACCTAATATTCCAGGACTGAACTGGAATTAACCTTAGAAAAATCCTGAAGCTCGCCAGACTGAGACGTACGGATGGTTTGGGTACCTGAGGGACCTAGCCGTACGGCTGGTTTGGCATCCTCAGTCCCTATAAATTGAACCCTATGCTGATCATTTCAGGGGGGGAGAAAACGTTTTGTGAGCTGATACTCTGCCAGTTTGAGAGCAGAAAGTGAGTGATATATATATTTGAGTGAAAAGAGAGGAAGATAGGCCATAACCATCATAGGTGAAGCCTCCTTCTCCCCATCTTCTTCTTCATCTCAAACTCTTTTATTATTGTTCATATTATTGCTCATTCTTGTGTTATTTCTTATTATTCTTGCAAGCCTTGTCCATTCAAGCATTTTACTTCCATTGAAAGTCTTGTCCATTTCAAGCACTATATATATACTCCCTCCATCCCAGCACAAGTGGCACCAAATTTTGGGACACGAAGATTAAGAAAAGGTAGTAGTTGTGTGGTAGAAATGAAGAGAGAGAATGAGTGGGGTAAATAGTAGTGTTAGTTGAATAAAATGAGTGGTGGAAAATGAAGAGAGAGAATGAGTGGGGTTAAATTGTGAGATTGGTTGAATATAAATATATTAAAACATTTCCATTTTAGGTAGTGTCACTTGTGCTGGGACAGACCGAAAAGGAAATAAGTGTCACTTGTGCTGGGATGGAGGGAGTATATATTATACAAGTCTTGTCCTCTCTAGCTATATATTATGATTATATATGTATATTGGAACCAAATCATGAGGTGATTCAAGGTTCCCTTCATGCCTAGTGTGTGATTATGGGATAAAACCTAAAGCTGATCATGATTTGTTAAATTTCATATTGATTTTTCTCTTGTTTGGCCATGAGAGTTATGATTGGGTATAAAGTTTCAATCTTTATCATCCCAACCATGACCTAGCCATAAATCACCAAGCATGGGACATAAATATTCAATCTTTATGTTATATTTTTGTCCCTAAAGGTTTAATCTTGCATCATAAGCCCATCTTGAGGGTAAAGTTTCAATCTTTACTCATCAAATGGTCATTTTAGCCCAAAGGGCATGTTCATCACCTTTTTCTTAAATTTCCCCAATGATTGTCTTGATCACACCCAAAATCTTTGTTTTTGGTGTCCAACTAGTGATCAATGACATAGGGATGATTTAATCCATGTTTTTGTTAAAGAAAATAACTGAAAATGATCATCTCAGTCCAGTTTCAGCAAAAACACTCTGTTTTGCCTGAAACTGGACAGTTTTCTGATAAACTGTCAAAAATCCTTGGAACGCCCTCCCCATCCATACGGCTACTTTGGCCGGGGAGTGCATTTTTTAGTTTCTTCCCTTTCTGGTCAGAATGTTTGCAAAATAACCCTTTTCTGTTAAATAATTAACCAGTTTTGCTAAAAGTCAGTTTCTCCCATTTTTGAAATACACACACACACGCACTTTGTTAACTAACGTTAGGGAGATCGGTCCTATCCGAGGCGACTTAGGTAACGTAAAACTCTTCCCAAGGCGTAACCTGACCTCCGAACTAATAGAATCTCTAACCTTTCCATTTGTTGGGTTAAATAATTAACAAATGTGGCGACTCCGTTATGTTTTGCGTGATAACCATGTTTGGCGTTTCGCCCCCATACTCGTCGCGTTTCCGCACGGGGCGGGATCCTTACAGTGGCGACTCTGCTGGGGAGTAAAGTGTTCGCAAACTTCTTTTTAGAAGCTTTGGGGACGCTTTTGTGTGGGTCAAACTCCCGTTCCTCCGTTTTTGTTAACTTTTGTGTTTGTTTTGTGTGTTTTGTGTGTTTTGTGTTTCTGATTGAATCTTCTGGAGTGGAAATTGTTTTGGAAATACAATAAACTGGGGCTTGATGATCAGAAGTTGAAAAACTGCAATAAAATAATTGCCAGCATGCTATAGCCGTACGGCTATGTTGGGCAGGGAACAGAATGTTTCAAAATTTAACCATTTTGTGCAGGGCAGAAACATTTTGTGTCCCTTTTTCTTCTGCTTATCCAGGTTCCAAATGTCACGACCCGAAAACTAGGCTCTATTTTATTGGTAATAAATAATTATTATTTATTTATTGCTTATTTATTTATCTAAATTATTATTTATTTTAATAATTATGTGTGCATTTTATGTTTCATAATAATTATGCCTAGCATTTTATTTGGGTCATTTGTGCTAGAGTAGAAGTGTTGAGTCTTATTTGTTAGTGGGGAGTTTATTTGAAAAGGTAGTATTAGGGGGAGGGGCCTATGTGTAAGTTTTGAAATCATTTCTCCTTATTCCCTCCCTACTCTCCTCCCTCACCTCCCTCA
The DNA here is from genome assembly GCA_026119855.1 of Campanula takesimana. NCBI lineage: Eukaryota > Viridiplantae > Streptophyta > Magnoliopsida > Asterales > Campanulaceae > Campanula > Campanula takesimana. The sequence goes on along the minus strand of JAOWBW010000403.1, from coordinate 1,062,103 downwards.
CTCACACTCCCTCCATCTCCAGCAAACTCTCTCTCTCTCTCTCTCTCTCCTTGTGGGTAAGTTTCTTTCTCTTTCCTTCTCTCTTAATTTTCTTCATCTTCTCCTTGTTACCTCTCATTTCTTAAAACATGAACCTTGTTTAGATCGTCGATAGGATCTCGTAGAACCAAAAAGAATTGAATTCCGTCAACTTTGAGATTTATCAAGTAAGTTACTTTTTCCCCATTTTTATGCTAAAGTGTTCATATCATGCTTATATAATGCTTTAGTTGTTATATTTGAAGTTTGGTTGAGTTTTGAATTTATTTGGAATTTATTTGAGTTTTGGGTCAAAAATGGTGATTTTATGAATGTTGGGTTGATTCTTGATTTTGGTTGTTATATAAGTCCTTTTAGACTTACAAGTTGTTTTGGTACATTAGTAAACTAGTTGGAAGGTTGAAATTTTGGTCGAAATGTGTTTTGGGTTGAAAGTGGAAGAACCCAGTTTGTTCTTCCCGATTTCCGGCAGTCCAAAGTATTGTGCGACCGCCCAAAAATGTCTGGGCGACCGCACATCTATCTGAAAGCTTTTGTTCTTGTTTTGAGGGCTTTTGGGCGACCGCACAGTCCATATTAGGCGGCCGCACAGATCTCTGAAAGTTTACATTTGTTCATTTGTGCGATTGAAGAATGCGTTTTGGTCTAAGTCTTGGGTGTCCTTCTAGTTGACCTTAGTGAACATTGTAGTACACTCTAGTGATAGGATTGGGTCCTTTGTGATCAAGTTTGTTTTTGAAATTAATTAAGTGTTAATTGGGACTTTGGAACATCTTATTGAGGTATTGTTGGTTTGACTTATCTTTGTGATGATCATTTGTGATCAAGTTTGTGTTTGAGCATCTTGTGATGGGTTCGTGATTGTTCCAATCGGATTGATTTTGGATAAGACTTGGTCTAGGTTTTAGGTGATATCCTATAGCACCTAGAGGGTGGTTTTGGACACTAAAGTGTAGGGTTAGTCCGGTCGTGATCATGTTCTAATAAGAGTAACCTTTTGGATTCGTTTGGGGTGTTTAGAATTGGTTCGTTAGGGACGGAGGTAAAGCGTGAATTGGCGATTTGGTACTTACGGTTTGATTAACCTTAAGGTGTATTCATTCCGATTTCCTACTTTGGAACTTCAGGGCGATGAGATGGTTGAGTTCATAGTCCTAGTATATCTTATGAGTAAATGTTAGGGTCATTTTGGTAATAGTCATTGTGCCATTTGTGAACGACCGTTTGGGTTGTTCTCTTTACGATTAACTTGTGGGTACCATATTTAGGATGTATTTGGTACGTGCCTTATCTTTGAATCATTATGTTTTAATGGTCAATGTTGTTGGACTCTTTTATGAGAAACTTCTTGTACTATTGTTGTTGAACTCTTCTTGAGTAATCGTTTGCATCTTTATGATGATTTAATTGGTGTGGTTCCCTACTTTGGAACCTTAAGTTGTTTATTCATGCTAAAATATTATTACTTAGCATTTAATTAGAAGCCCAGCTGGCATATTTGTTGCATCGGGCGATGGGAAAGATTATAATGGCAAAGCCAAGTCCATTATAATGTTGACCATTGTTTTGCCCCCTTCTATACCCCTTTTCCAGATTGGCCTTGGAAAAGTCAAGTTAGAGTTCCTCTGTGAATGTATCTAGCTAACGGGCATGACTTTGTGTTATGGTCCTTGTCCTTTGTGACACTCTTATGGTTATTAGTTCCGGTACCGGGGTTTTCTCTTCGGCTTTCATGCTATTATGAAGATGATGATTGGTTGATTATTGAAGTGCGCAGCGATCCTTTATTTGGATGTTCCGGTTTGGAAAACCTTGGCTATATCCTTTGTTATGTGTTATTTCCGCTGCTATCTGTTAAGTGATAAATGCTATGTGCTATGTGATATTTATTATTGCTTATTGTATATTGCATCATAGCATGTCATGTAGTTGCATTAGTAACTTACTGAGATTTTATCTCACCCCGTTTATCTCCATCTTTGTTTTTCCTTAACCCCCCCCCCCCAGGAGAAAAAGGATTAGGATTCGCGGATCGAGGAGGACGTCGAGAGGTTTGAGATTTTGGGGTAGGTTGTTATGGATCGGTTTACATTATTTAAATGTATAACCTTTTGGGAATAGTTTTACCATTATTGACGTCATTAAGAATTGTATATTTTATTCTTTTGGGTATAAGCTGTGGAGCTTATGTTGGATGTACTTTGTTGATTTAAACTTGGATTTGTAAAACCTTGTGTTATCATCTTTTGGTTCAAAATGGAATTTTTAACTTCTATATTTTAGAGTTTTGGTTTTAAGTCGACATCCAGATCGCGGTCTCGGGCCCGCGGGGCCCGGTGTCGCGACAGTTGGTATCAGAGCTATGGTTTAGCTCTATGTATAAGTATAGGTGGACTAGAATGACCTAGGAGGGTAATTGTGTTCGGAGTGAGTAACGGTTGATGTTTTATGCAGGTGTTTGTTCTAAATGGCTAGAAGAAGAGCTGGTGAAGGCATCAGTGGGACTCAGAATCTTATTAGTCTAAGGGAAGAAAACCGTGCAATGTTTCAGGACAGGTTTGAAGCGGCCGTGAAATCAATTCATGACCAAGGGCCGAGAGAGGAACATGTTGCACCTCCGCGGTATGGGTTGGAGCAGTTCTTAAAGTTGAAACCAAGTGAGTACGACGGTGAGCCTGATGTGAAGAAGGCCGAGCTATGGATAGAATCGATGGAGAAAATATATGAGGTCTTTGGTTGTACTGATGAGGATAGGGTTCTGTTTGCAGCTTATAAGCTCGTGGGGGCTGCGGAACACTGGTGGAAGGCCACTGAAGACAGTTGGGATGCGACTCTTGTACCATATCCTTGGGAGTGGTTCGTGAGGAAATTCAAGGATCATTTATCTCTCTAGTGATCAAAACCGGAAGGAGATCGAGTTCCTCAGCTTGGAGCAAGGCTTGATGTCAGTAGCACAGTACTCGGCCAAGTTCGCAGAAGTTAGCTAGGTGTTGTGACTACCTTGTGCGGACCGAGGAGCAGAAAGCAATGAGATTGATCAGGGGTTTAAAGACCGCTATTAGGACTCAACTTTTAGCCCAAAGAATTCAACCTTTTCAGGATGCGGTGGATCGAGCCTACTTGATTGAGCAGAATATTGGGGAACACAGAAGGAAGACTGAGATGGTTAACCCGGGTAAGCAAGGAGGGCAAGTAAGTCGCAACAGCAACATTCGGATAACAAAGGTAATTCTGGAGTGCAAACTCGATTCAGAAGGCAACTTCAAAGGCAACAAACAGTAGAAATCAAGGTTCTAATAAGGGGAACACGAAATGGGAAAGTCTGCAGCTTCTGTCAGAGGAAAGGACACTCAGAAGACAAGTGTTGGAAGAAGCAAGGAAAATGTGTGAAGTGTGGTCAGTTGGGACACTTCGTTAAAGATTGTCCGAGGTTTAGAGTTCAGTCATCGGGGACAGGAACTGGAATACCACAGGGTCAGAAGAGGGATGCTTCAGGGAAGCCAAGGGTTTCAGGTAGAGTATTGGCAATCAATCAGCACTCAACGGGTGATTCATCAGTTTCAGGAGGTATTAATTTTATGCCGAGAGAGCGAGCGCGTTGCATTTTAGGATCATCGCATTTATGTGCTTTTGTGCATTTAGTTGCATTTATTTCTTCTGAGTCTTTGACTTATGTGTTGTAGGTGTCTACTCCTATGGAGGAGTTTAGGGTATCTGATGAAGTCTTATGTGCTTATGATGTGCTTAAGTATGGTTTATGTCTTACCTACTAAATTAGCCATGTTGCTATTACAAGATTTTGATGTTACTATTGCTTTAGTCCATTGTTGTAGGGGGATTGTTGTATTCTCCATTCCTAATTTCTTAAAACTGTTTGAGACCGTTCCTTTGGGTAGAGTTATATCTACCTTTTCTTAATGAGATCCGAGTAGTTAGCTCGGTCGAATTGTTGGGTGTAATTATTATTTGTAAGATTTCCATTTTCCTCCGTATAGTACCTAGTGTTAAGGGGGAACTTGGGTTAAATTGGTTGTTTGATACAAGGTTGTAATGCTAATATTTAGATCAATATCCATATTGTATTGGTTGGGTTATAGGAGTTGAGGATTCAACGAGGATCTCTTGAGGAAAATTTTAGTCACTTTTAGTACATCTCCGTGAATGCATTGGAATGGATTAGTATGAGAGGTGTACGATTTGTTATGGGATGATGAGTTTGTTGTAGGAGTTATGATCATTAAAGGTGGTAAGCGTGTTAAGTAGAAAGGACTAAGTACATTTTGGGAGAGTAATAATTTCTCAATCTATGTTAAAGGCATTTTGAAATTTTGGGTAGATAGTGGTTCTATGGTTCTAAATCCCTTCTTGGTGGTGTTTCCCGAATTGATCAAGGGTATGTGAAGGAAGTTGATCATCAATACTTGGGCATAATTAAGGAATATCATGAATTGGTATTGGTCAGTTGGAACGTTGCTTGCTAATCGGTTTATTATGACGGTAGTACCATTGAGCCTAAGTATCATTAGGTTAATAAATGTATGCGTGAAAGACTAACTTGGGTAGTTATTGAGGATTTGAGATTGTTGATTTCTTGGGTATATGAGCACAGATTATTAACAAAAAAAAAAGGGAGTTAGAGGAAATCCTTGAAGATATAATTTAGGTCATTTTCAGACTACTGAGTATTCGTAATTTTTTAGACTTTCAAGGATTGGAGTGTTATGACGATGATGTTATGGCGTAGAATTAAGTGCACATTTTGTATTAAAATTTTGGGTTTATATTGCACCTCTAGTTTAAGGTGCTACCTAGAGCGAGAGCACTATAATGAGAATCCTTAGAGATATAGCCTTGGTGAATATTATGGGGATGGAAAATTTCTTTAGCTCTTCATATTTTAAAAGCTAATTTAGCTCGAGATGGTATGTTTTTGAATTTCTGGGAAATAATACTAAGTATGCGATTTACAAATGGGAGTACCTTTGCGGTGTAGTTAAGGCTGCGAATAAGGCGAGCTTGAGATATCTCGAGAATTATGTGTGGAAATAATTTGGATTCTTTGATTTTGAGTACGAGTTTTGATTAGTAACGAAGATAATGATGGAATGATTCGGTTCGAGAGGTGGTGTTATCGTAAGCATTATTTAAGGTTACCTTGTAGTGGGTTAGATTTGGACAATAGAGGAATTTGAGAAATAGCGAACTATCGTATCCGTAGCTATTTGGTCTTTCGGGTAAGTCTCGTTAAAATTCGGGTCGAATTTTCTTTAAGGGGGAGTGAATGTCACGACCCGAAAACTAGGCTCTATTTTATTGGTAATAAATAATTATTATTTATTTATTGCTTATTTATTTATCTAAATTATTATTTATTTAAATAATTATGTGTGCATTTTATGTTTCATAATAATTATGCCTAGCATTTTATTTGGGTCATTTGTGCTAGAGTAGAAGTGTTGAGTCTTATTTGTTAGTGGGGAGTTTATTTGAAAAGGTAGTATTAGGGGGAGGGGCCTATGTGTAAGTTTTGAAATCATTTCTCCTTATTCCCTCCCTACTCTTGTCGCGACCCCGAACCCCGCGGGCCCGAGACCGCGATCTGGACGTCGACTCTAAAACCAAAACTAAAAATACTGAAGTTAAAATTTCATTTGATACCAAAAGGGTAATGATCCAAAGTTTTACAAAACCAAGGTTGATAAAAAACCACATACCACTATCATAAACTTCCACAAGTTTATGCCCAACAAAATACAATATACAATTCTTAGTGACGTCATTGTTTGGTAAACTACCCCAAAATGGTTACACATTTACATAATGGAAACCAACCTATATCAACCTTCCCCAAAAGAACGATCCACACTCGACGTCCTCTTTCTCGTGATCAGCGAGACTAATCCTTAGCACCTGGGGGGAGGGGGTTAAAGAAAAACAAAGATAAAAATAAAAAAAGGGGGTGAGATAAATCTCAATAAGTTACTAATGCAACTACAGACATGCTATGATGCAATATGCAATAAGCAATAATAAATATCACATAGCACATAGCATTTATCACCTAACAATGAGCAGCAGCGGAAATAACACATAACAAAGGATATAGCCAAGGTTTTCCAAACCGGAACATCCAAATAAAGGATCGCTGCGCAGCTTCAATAATCAACAAATCGTCATCTCATAATAGCATGAAAGCCGAAGAGAAAACCCGGTACCGGAACCAATAACCATAAAAGTGTCACAAAGGACAAGGACCATGACACAAAGTCATGCCCGTTAGCTAGATACATTCACAAAGGAACGCTAACTTGACTTTTCCAGGCCAATCTGGAAAAGGGGGTATAGTAAGGGCAAACAATGGTCAACATTATAATGGACTTGGCTTTGCCATTATAATCCTTCCCATCGCCCGATGCAACAAATATGCCAGCTGGGCTTTCCAATAAATGCTAAGTAATAATAGTTTAACATGAATGAACAACTTAAGGTTCCAAAGTAGGGAACCATTCCAATTAAATTACCACAAAGGTAAACCAATCCAAACAACACATCAGGATGAACCAACATTCCCAAACGATACTTAATCAAATTCCATATCATATTTTAGTCACAAAAGAATCAAATCCAATCATAAAGTGTTCCACGTGTTATCTTAAGTTAATTAGAAGCAATAACCTAAGCTAGTTAAGCCTTAAGTCATAACCAAGCAAAAGGCGCAAATTTCCAAGCAGGCGGGCGCTCGGGCAGGGGCAGGCGCGCGCTTGTTTGTCCAGTAGGTTTGGGTCGCTGGAAAAAGGGGGGCAGCGGGCGCCTGGGTTAGGCGGGCGGGCGCCTGGGTTAAGGCGGGCGGGCGCCTGGTCCTGCGTCTGGGCGGAAAAACAGAGCTGAGTTCATAAGGGGTTTATACCATTTCACCAAATCCTCAAATCAAACACAACCAAGATCCCCAAGGTACCAAACAACATCTAACACAAAAGGGGACCTTAAGAACACCATAAATGACCCCAAACCAAGGATCAAACCCAACATCAACATCAATCACCATTTTAGATAAAAACCCAAATGAACCCCAAACAACATCTAAACTCATCCAAACTTCAATTATAAAAACAATGGCATTATATGAACATGATATGAGCATTTAGCATAAAAATGGGGAAAAGTAAAAACTTACTTGATTTTTCTCAAAGTTGCGGAATTCAATTCGTTTTGGTTCTACGCGATCCTAACGACGATCTAAACAATGTTCACATTTAAGAATGAGAGATGATGATGGGAAAGATAGAGAAAATGCAGAGAGAAGTAAGGAGAAGAAAACTTTACCACAAAGCTAGAGAGAGAGAGAGAGTTTCCAGGGAGAGAGAGAGGAGGTGGAGTGTGAGGATGGAGAGTAGGGTGAGGGAGGTGAGTAGGGAGACAGATGAAGATGGAAAAGTACACCTAGCCCCCTTCCCCCACTAACAAGCACAATTTTCTTACACTCCCGACTAACAATTAAGACTCAACACTTCCACACTAGCCAAAATACTCGAATAAAATGCTAGGCATAAATATTATAACACATAAATTGCACACGTAACTATTT
>JAOWBW010000403.1:1003767-1054379 GCA_026119855.1 Campanula takesimana | reverse complement strand
AGTATCATAAGTCAAAACATTATGATTGCCAAGGATGTTTAAGTTCAAATTTAATCTTATCTTATCTAAACTTCTAAAAATAGGTAATGTTTTTAGCTCAACTTTCACACGAATTTAATTTTCACAGTTTTATTCTTTAAAAAATACCTAATTCATAGAAAATGAATAGATTTGAATAAAAATTAAATGGCTAGGTATATTAATATATATATATATATAATATAATATATATATATATATTATATATATTGTTAAGCTCACTATATTTAATGAAAATTAATCAAAAATTGAATTCATTGTTAAGCTCACTTTTGAGCCTTCATATACCGTATCCAGCAAACTAGAAAACCCAAAATTTATATGTGGATATATATGGAGTCGCAAGGATCCCCACAATATAAATAGCCCAGCTAGCTGATTGATTTTATTGCCAAACTAAGGATGTCTGGCAATTCCTTTCACATCTTATGGAAGGCAATAATAGTTATTATCAAAGCTGATGCATGGTGACTTGATGCATGGTGACTGCTCCTTTTTGAAGATAGTTATGCAAGGACCATTCCCCTCACAGCTAATGCATGATGGCAGCTTGATGAATTTAGGGTTGAAATAGGCTGCTAGTACACTACCAGAAAAAAATATACTACTCTGTCCCGCTTAAGTCAAATCATCTGGTGACATTGCAGATAGAACGTTCATGAATCATGAATATGTCTTATTAAAATTGCATACTAATCATTGATCAACCAAATAAAGGCAAAATAAATAGGTTAGATAAAGATTGTTGTACTCAATAAATTAGCAGGACAATGAAAGGGTAAGAAAATAAACCTTAAAATTGTAAGATATTTCCACACCGTGATATGACTTTGAGAATACCCATGAATGCTAACTAAATCATGCACATTCTTACCGATGCTAGATTGCATACCTGCAAATGAAGCAGCGGGTATTTAGTCGTAAGTCTTTTTATAAAATAGACATTGTATTACAACACCAAATCATGAAAAAAATAATAATGTGGTTAAATTAGGATATAAATAAATATTTAAATCATTTCCTATATAAAGACTTTATTTTATAGAAAATACAAATAATTTAAACTTGTGCTTAAATTAGGATAATAATTAATGTTCAAATCATTCTTTAAATGAGACTTCTATATGTTTGCCAATAGGAAAAGATAATTTGATCTAATAATTCAAATTTTAAATTATACTGCAATCCTTTCTTATGTTTAGTAACATAAATTATATTTGATACTCCTTCCATCCCAAAATATATGAATTAAAAAATATCAACTTTTTTTTAGAAATTTTAGTAAATAAATCTTCATGACAAATGTGCATAAAATCTTCTGATATCTATTTTCTAAAATTCTAATTTTGCAAGTAAATAATAAACAGTAAATTTTTTTTGTTTGATAAAAAACATTAGGGACAAAATTTTTGTTTCTTTTTTTTTTTATTTGCGGAAAAGACACTCATTTTGAGAAATTTCGTAAAAATAATCGTTCATTTTAGGACGGAGGGAATAATTGACTATCTACCCCATCTCCTAAACATCAAAAGTACATAATATGGTAAAATGGTTATTGAAATAATATAATCGGTTTTTCTAACATGTGCCCTAAGGCACATGTTAAGTGATTTAAATAAAGAAATCGAAGTGTTTATTAAACTTGCTTTAACTCATTCATTTCATAATTGAAGAAAATATTGTTTTATATGTAAACTTAAATATTTATGGAAGCATATAAAAGTGTTGAATTCCATATTTAAATCGCTTAACATGTACCCTTAGGGCACACGTTAGAAAAACCGATAATATAAAGGGAATATACCATCTTCTCATTATTAAACAGCCAGATGAGAAGATGAAACTCGATTTGAGCATCCTCATTGTGCTGTTATTCATCGTCGTTTTTGGGAGCATCTTCATCGATCTCTTATGTTCATCCTGTGTATATCAAAGTACATAAATATTTTATGAGTCTGAATGAATAATAATATCAAGCAAAAACTCACAAATAGAAAAAGCTTTATTGTGGAAGATAAGAAATACAAGTGAGACAATAGCAAATCATATTAAAATCAAAATTTCCTGCATATTAAATGTCTATGGCGTAAAATTGCTGCCTATCAGTTGCATGGTCAAAGTTAAGGTGAACTATGACATCTCGGCTCTTTGCAAAAGAGGGAGAATCTGAGAAAAAAAAAGGAGCCCAATGAAGATGTTATGATCAGTATATTATATAGTTTAAATATTCCATGAGCCCAATCAAATTAACTAATTCCTAATTTAGAGTAATTTGAATTTCAAATAATTTAGGCTATGTGTTTAAATTAGGATAACATGTGAAAATTTGGAAAAAATAACAGACTTTTGAAAATCAATTGTTGACTCGGCTGAATCTATAAATATAATTATCTTTTGTAAAATTTGAATTTTGTAATTGTAATTAAGCTCTTGCATTTTATAGGCCAAGAAATCAAGGGAACATAAATTCTCATCAAATTGTGCGACGAATTGAATGCCGCCACGTGGTTCCACGTCACAATTCCACGTGGCGCGCTGTGAGGCCTGGAAATGTTCCTACTTTTATATATTATATAGATAGATGGGCTTTTGATGGTGGAGATTCATTTTCTACTCGTCACTTTTGATTTTGTGTTCCCTGTGAGCAATGGAGAACTAAAATACTCCCTTGTCCTAGTCCTAGTCCTAGTGCAAGTATGACTCCTTTCCCTATTAGGCCGTCTCAAAACAATTGAAATTGCTCAAAATAGAAAGTTTTAATATATTTATATACAGCCAATCAATTTGGCACGAAAAAGGGTTCTTCAATTTGTACCAATAAAACTCTAGACATTTAAGAATCATTTTTTTTAAACGTGTGCTTTTATGGCACATGATAAGACTTAAATATGACAGTGAATTGTGATTATTGCAATTTCACTTTAAAATCCAGCATATTACTAAAATTTGCTAAGATTACATAGCTTCAATGCCGTATTTAAGTCTTATCACGCAGGTAGATTTGCAGAGGGGGTGATGTAGTACATTTGGGACAGATGGAGTATTTTGGAATGAGAGGTGGATCTTTTTTTGATGTAGTACAGGTCTAGTTAGATAAGGGTAATTATAAAGTCGCAAAAGTGTGCCACAAAAATTTGGTCTACAAAATGAAGTGTCATAATTTTGTTGGTGCTTTTAATAAGAGTGTGCGAGGTTCACAATCGATGCAACAATAAAATATCGCCACTTCATTTTGTATCCATCTTCTTGTGAACTATTTTTTTGTGCCCCTAGCATTGCCGCTTAGATAATCAGTAGTGTACTTGCTCACTTTTGAAAAACAACCTACTGTTTATAGAAAATTCTGTGTACAACCATTTTGGATGAATCTTCCAGTTGACAACTTTGGACGAATAATGTGCAAAACTCTCGTTTCATCATGATTGCAAATGCAGGCGGTTCTGGACGTACGTGTCGAAATTCTTGCTAGTGTAGGAGAGGAGGATGGGGTTACTCGTTGGCTTGATTAGTCGCCCCGTAAACACAATAAAGAGCACAGATCCCCATATGTTGAGCTTATGCTTTGTTTGACTTGAGGTTTGTATTCTTTTCAAATGGTTTCATATCATAATGAAGAAACACAAGAATGATAACAAAGTGCTAACCGCAGATCAAATCTACAATATTACACCATCACTGGGGACGTAAAGCGTTTAATTGAATAGATAATTGAATTATTTACGGGTATGTGAGACATTTTCACATACATTACCTGTATTTTTTATGAATTGTGCAAATGCTCAAAACGACATCTATTTTAAAACGGGAGAATATGTTTAAAATACTAGTTTGTTTTGCTTATCTAGGAATCTTTTCACTGTACTATGATCGTTACTTATTCATATGAAAGGGATGATCATCATTTAATTTGATTTGATATGAACCGTCGTAGTAAAATCATTTAATTACTCAAATACTTGAAATGTTTTAACGATACTTTAATTTATGGTTATGCATTGATCTTTTTTTTAATTAACATTAACACGTATAAAAACTATAAAACTATAAATAACTTAAGACATACTCCTCCGGTCCCAAATATAAGCAAAAATAACTAAATCACGCATATTAAGAAATAGTTAAGTTAGTTAATTGTCTTGATTTTATAATAAAAACATGTTAAAATTACTAATATATCCTCATATTAAATGTGTAATAAATGTGCATTTGTATTTGAAAATGAATAATTAAATAGGGGCAGTTTTGGTAAGAGAGTATTAAATAGTCTTGAAATCCCTTAGAGTTGCTATATTTAGGTAAAAAAAAAACCCACTTTGTTGCTTATAATTGAGTCCGGAGGAAGTATATAGAGTAATATTCACTCTCTCTAAATGAGTGTCCATATTATTTTTAATGACATCTGAAATTGTCAATTTGTACACTTTAGTGACAAAAATTCATGCCACCGATAATGTTTTGGGATGAGGCTGCGGCTTGATTCACGCCCTGCCCGTAAACTTAGACTGACATTGACACTGGTAAGACTTGCTACAGATAGGCCGCCACTAGCTGCGACTTTGAGCGATGGATCAAACTTCATATCCATCTGCCTTTTGTTTCCTTCTCTCTAGAAGACAAGTTTATTTACAAACATTAGTCCCAGACTAAACTAATGTTCTTGCTTTATTTTTTGGTTTGTTTCAGATTAAAGATTTTAGTTGCTTTATTACTTCAAATGGATAATGGGACCCACTTGTCATTCTCACAACAAAAACTTTTTACTCACTTCCTCTCTCCCACTTTCTCCTACGAGTCCAAATCTTCTGTGCCACTTTGTGTACCACTTTATGTGCCACAAGTGATCTAATGGCTCACAGTTATTGAGATTGATATTATAGTAATATTTTGCAAACATGTGAACGGTTGGATTACAAGTGGTACACGGAGTGGCACATAAGAGTGGTACAAGAGATCTCGACTCTTTCTCACTCACTTTTCATACTCATAACATTTACTTTTTTCTTAATATTCGTGTAAAGTCAAACTAAGAACCTTAATCCGAGTCAGAGGCAGTATTAGTATATCCATCCTTCATATCGAAATCTCAATCAATTTTAACAGTCAACTCAATTCCTTTTTTTAAAAATAAAATAAAATAGTCAACTCAATTAAATTTTACTCACTCTGTATTTAAATGAATGTTCAAATTTCATGTCAAATGATATCTGAAAATCTCTACGATTCAATAATTTTGTGGCAAAAATTCGTATATAATCATGTAATCCTATTTCAAAACATTTAGTTATGTTAGTATAAAAGACTAGTGGAAAAATTGGCAAAAAAGCGTCTAGGAATAAAGTGTTTTTCAAAAAAAAAAAAAAAAAAAAAAAAAAAACCTCATTTTGAGACCATTTTTTTTTTTTTTTTTTTTAAAATAGACATTCATTTAGAGATAGAGGGAGAATAATGATCACTCAATTTTTTAAAACTATTTATTAATGCCTCATTAGAATTTCATGATGATAATTGAATTTTCATAATTTCTTATCAAAATTAAATTGAATTGATCATTAAAATTATAATGATATTATTGTTTCGAGACTGCAAAAAACATTTAAGAATTACTCATATGCATTGATTTTATTATCTCAAATAAACACATGGTTTACACTTTACAGTAAGTAAAAGTTAATAAAAAGATATTCTCTAAATAAAAAAAAAAAAAAAAAAAACTTGTAATCAATTAAATGTGATTGTAAGATATAGACATTGAAACAGACTCGAATATGGGAGAGATAATGTGCAAATCTAGTACGTATATATTAAAAGTCGAAGCAGAGAACTACGGAGTCGCTACGAGGATAAGTGTTGGCTAAATCTTAATTTTGGTGAAGCAACCTTATCACCTTACTACTCCATCCGTCCCAGCCTAAGAGTCTGAGTTTGACTTTACACGGAGATTAAGAAAAAATAAATGTTGTGAGTATGAAAAAGTAAGAGAAAGTAGGAGAGATAAAGTGGGTAAAGAGTTTTTGTTGTGAGAATGACAAGTGGGTCTCATAGTCCATTTTAGGTAATAAAGTAACTAAGACACTTAGGCTGGGACAAACCAAAGAGGAAAGTAAGACACATAGGTTGGGACAGAGGGAGTAATTAATAAATGATTTTTCATTTTTGTTTTGCTATTAGCTAATAGTATTAACTAATAATATTAGTTACTATACATGGTAACTATTATAGTTAACTATTATAGTAACCAATACTTATAATAATAATAGTTACTATTATAATTAACTATTACTTATAATAGTAATAGTTACTATTAATAGTTAACTACTACTTATAATAATAAGACAAATTCTTATATACAACCGTTGCACCATGGTGCAACGGGCCAAACCCGTGGGTCAACCCGCCCAGCCCAGCCTCTCCCACCCTCTCAGATTGCGACACGTGGCAAGTTTTAAAAAAAAAACCTCCATTAACTTTAAAATGTTATATCTTGAGATTTATAACTCGATTTTTTTTAAAATACCGTTGTGTTCGACTCGACGAGACGAATAAAACTACAAAGGTCATGATATGGTTTGATTTTTTTTTTAAAAAAAACATATTTTTTTACACACAGAAAGTTTGAGCTGCTTTGTCAGCTGAGATGTAACACTCTGTTCTAATAAAAATAACAGTTTCATCTTCAAAAAGTAACACTTTTACAGTCAAATGTAACAGCAATTTTACAAAAAAATAAATAAAATGTTTTGATAGTTTTTGTGGTCAAAAAAACATAATATTTGAAGTGTAACAAAGTGAATATATGATTATAATTTTTTATACAGATGAATGTAACATTTTTTATTTAGTAAATGCTACTTTTTCTCTTTAAAAAAAGAGTAAAAATTCATATATATATATCTAATATATATATATATATATTATATATATTATATATCGAGTTTGCATTTCAATTGTTACTTTCTCAATAAAAAATTGTTACATTTCAGATATAATGTTACATTTAAGAATATAAACGGTTACAATTGAGAAAAAAATGTTCCATTCATTTTTTTTATAAAATGTAACATTAATTTAGTTTGTCAATCTTATGTTAATTCTGGAAAAAAAAGTGTTACATTTGAAAAAACGAGTTTTACATTCTTTTATAAAAAGTGTGACATTAGTTTTAGTTTGTCAATCTTTATGTTATCTTAATCTATTGCAGCAAAATTGTGGTACATTTAAAAAAAATGTTACATTTGAAAAAAAAAGTGTTACATTTGAAAAAAAAAAGTGTTACATTCCTTTATAAAAAGTGTGACATTGGTTTAGTTGTCAATCTTTATGTTATCTTTTATCTATTGCAGCAAATTTGTGGTACATTTTGAAAAAAAAAAGTGTTACATTTGAAGAAGAAAAAAGTGATACATTTCGTTATAATAAGTGTTACTTTTGTTGGGAGGAAAAAAAGGTTGGGGATTGACAAGATTGTCCTTGCTCAGCCATCACGAATTGACAAGATTGTCCTTCTCAAAAGTCATGTGCGAGGCACATGTGCTTAGGTTCGTTAAAAATTAACGAAAAGTTAGTTTATTCACCACATTGCAACAAATTGACAAACTTAGGTGCCTAATTGCAACAATTAAAATCTCGGGTTGGGGATTGCAAACATGAAACAAACTCAGGTCACCAATCTGCAATTTGCCCTATTTTCTCTTTTCAAACAAATTCAGGTTAAAAGAAGTTTTTTTAAGGCTATTATCTATGGACTAATAACTAAATTTAGCCCTTTACTTTTTTAAACATAATTTTGCCCTTTACATAAAGAATTAGAATTATAAATGACTTTAATGTAAGGAATTTTTATTTTAATAATTTTCACTACTATACAAAAAACTTATTATTTTAAATGATAAACAATATTTTACTTTAATATTTATTATATTTTTTTGGGTTAATTAAAATATATATATTTTATTAAAATAATATATATATATATATATATATATATATATATATAATTTTAGGAGTTGTAAAGTTTTTAACAAATAGGGACAACATAAATAATTATTGAACTTTATGGGTAATAAATGCAAGTTTCAAATAAGCTCATAGTTTTCCGTTAATTCTGTTAGCTTCCATCCATTATCATTCAAAAAATACTCATTTCGCCACAAAATGTGAACATTAGGCACCAAATTACAAAATTAGAACATTAGGACCTAAATTGCAACTCACATGAAACTTTGGGGCACTAATGTGCTATTTGCCCTTAAATTTCTTGCCTTAATGATTATGGGCTTTTGATGGTGGAGATTCATTTCTACTCGTGACTTTTGATTTTGTGTTCCCTGTGAGCAACGGAGAACTAAAATACTTCCTCGTCCTGGTCCTAGTGCAAGTAGGACTTCTTCCCCATTAAGCTGTCCCAAGACGCCAAAATAGAAATTTTTAATATATTTATATTCAACCAATCAATTGGCACGAAAAAGGTTCTTCAATCTTGTACCAATAAAACTCTAGACATTTAAGAATCATTTTTTTTAAACGTGTGCTTTTATGGCATATGATAAGACTTAAATATGACAGTGAATCCATATAATTATTGCAATTTCACTTAAAAATCTAGCATATTACTAAAATTTGCTAAGATTACATAGCTTCAATGCCGTATTTAAGTCTTATCAGCAGGTAGATCTGCAGAGAGGGGTGATGTAGTACATTTGGGACTGATGGAGTATTTTGGAATGAGAGGTGGATCTTTTTTGATGTAGTACAGGTCTAGTTAGGTAAGAGTAATATAAGTCGCAAAAGTGTGCCACAAAATTTGGTCTACAAAATGAAGTGTCATAATTTTGTTGGTGCTTTTAATAAGAGTGTGCGAGGTTCACAATCGATGCAACCAATAAAAATTCGTCACCTCATTTGTATCCATTTCTTGTAAACTATTTTTTTGTGCCCCTAGCATTGCCGCTTAGATAATCAGTAGTGTACTTGCTCACTTTTGAAAACAACCTACTGTTTATAGAAAATTCTGTGTACAACCATTTTGGATGAATCTCCAGTTGACAACTTTTGGACGAATAATGCAAAACTCTCGTTTTCATCATGATTGCAAACTGCAGGCGGTTCTGGACGTACGTGTCGAAATTCTTGCTAGGAGAGAGGAGGATGGGGTTACTCGTTGGCTTGATTAGTCGCCCCCGTAAAACACCAATAAAGAGCACAGATCCCCATATTGTTGAGCTTATGCTTTGTTTTGACTTGAGGTTTGTATTTCTTTTCAAATGGTTTCATATCATAATGAAGAAACACAAGAATGATAACAAAGTGCTAACTGCAGATCAAATCTACAATATTACACCATCACTGGGGACGTAAAGCTCAAACTCAATCCTCATGTGATGAGTTACGACCCCTAGCCGAGAAAACTGTCATTAACTTTACATATACACGAAAACTGCATGACATTACCAGTTGACTATCTATAACGAAAACCCATATCTAGCTCATTACTATGCAACCCCTGGTTGTGACCTACACCAAAAGGGTGAACCTGCTTCGATTTTGCTCTAAGTTCCATTTCCATTAGCCTTTGAAATGCCTCTGGGTGATTGTTTCCACCACCAGCATCAGGAGCTGAAAACCAATGAAGCTTTAGTACATAGGAATATGATACTTAATAGGAGGAGATAGCAAAAATATGATTTGACCTTGGTAAAGACATTTATTTCACTCGGATAAAACACATTATAACTATGGGAAAATGCTATATACGCGCTGATAATCAGAAAACTGAAAGCATTGAATACAACACTTGACTACAGTTTTGTTTTCATTTGGCAAACAGTAGTATTGCTTATAAACAGGAGAGTGGCATGCGGAATGAGCCAGCTACAATCAATTTGAGTAGCAAGTCCAACTTTCAAATTGTAAGGACATTATCAAGTAATGTTCCAAATCCCACCCGTCATGATCCAAGGACTTTTCACTTTTGCCAAAGTACCACTGTCCACATGACAGGACATGGGTGTCGCTAATTAACACTACATTTAGTGTAAAATCTTAATATTATGGAGGATCTAACACTCAGGTCAGTACCCGTATCCGATCCTTAGAGTCCAGGTAACACAGCTCACTCGTTTCAGTTCTGATTGGTTGGCTGATTTTTATTTATTTATTATTATTTTATTTTATTTTTGAAGGGGGGGGGGGGGGGAGATGAAATCAAAAGTATGTCAATGGCAGGAATATCAGGTATTTGGCAAGAAGAACCCAAAAAGAAAATTCCATATGTGCTGACACCACTAGCCCATGATACAAATTATGTGCTGGACAGGTGCAGGGAAATAAAATAATCTGCCCCTTTTAGTTGTTTAATAAGACCAATGTAACGGCTGACGACCCACAATCTCACTATCTTACTTTCCAACATCAAAATATTTTTGCCTTAAATCTCCAAATGTTGTACATATAAAAATAAGAATACAACTTCTTTATATTCTGATTCATAAAGATAATTTAACCATCATCACATTATATAATCTGATGGTAACATCATCATCATCATCAAAATCAACTATCATACAAATGACCAGAATTTATTTCAAATCTTGCTTGGTTTACCACGCCAAACAAATCCTTATGTAATCATAATTACAAAGCACCCTTATTCACCGGTGGCCATAGCTCGAGTACTATGCCTTATAGCTTAATAGCTCTTCCTTATCCAACGGTGGGTCCATGGAAGATTTTACCATGCCTGAATCTACGACCCTAATCTCCAAAGTATTCTCCATACAGTGAGCGAAAGGGAATAGGACCAAGGATACCGGGGCTTACTAACGGTCCGCTACCATTCAGCCGTGTCCCGACATATCCTTGCCTGACCGGTCAACTTAGCTAACATTCAACTCAAATCAAGAATTCTTACAACGGTTCCTGAACGATGTTCTTTCGCATCTCAACAAGTAACATAACTCGTTGTACACATTTTCAGATATCAACCATCAACGCTTACTTGTAGTGATTAATTCGAGAATAAGATTAAATGGAAAAATCAAAAGAATGCTTAGTGATGCAGAACAATTGTTACCAAATAGCAAATAACGATAATCATTCCACGAAGCTAGCAAGTGATTTTATTATACAGATCAACCACAAGATACCAGCAATTAAATCAATACCTAGTAACTTATAATCTGATCATCATATCATGTGGATTTTTTAATTTATGAATTCTGAAACTAATTTGCTTATGTCTGGTCACTGTTTTTCTTATACTTCACTACCTATGTGGTACAAGCCTACAACATTTTCTTCCATTTCCATCCACTTAATAGAACATATAATTTATTAAAAATGGCAAATCCAAGAAAGTAACTAAATTGTGAGAAAAAATAAGTAAGATGCAACTTCATATTCACAAAACCTGAACACATAAAATGATACTCATCTCTAAAGTATCTTAATGATCTCCCTTCCTTTACAGTTCCTAATCCTTGTTTCTCAGTTTCCTTAATAATCTCACACCCTGACTTTCTCATATCTTGTTAACAGATGCCCCTTCGTAGAACCTCCCATCATTCCCCCAATTTTTTTCCTTGTTCCTGGTAGTGAAAAGTGGGATTGAAAGTAGGAGGTGGGTTATGGATGGTTAGGTGTCTAATTTCCCATTCTCCTGAACCCCTTTGCTTACACGTATTTTCTTCTTTTTATTTTACTTTGTTTATTATTTTTATTTTATTTTATTTTATTACTTTCTTTCTCTTTCTCTTTCTCTCTATTTATTTAAATAATCTTAGTTGAATTTCATTAACCCTTGAAAATTTACTAATTTTTTAACGTTACTAAATACTGATAACATTTATTTCGTACATTAGTTACTCTAAAAGAAATTTATTTCAAATGAAGCATTTCACATCCATTTTACTTAAAAGAAAACAAATATTATAAACACCTATTTATAATTATTGAAATATAGGGTCTCACAACCAAGGACTTAACAACAAAGGTGCTTTAGAAGACTCTATGACCCGAAGGATACCTAATCTCAAAAACCGGAAAATAAGAATTCAAATAGTCAAGTTGACAGCTTAAGCTATGTCCAACTTTCCAATCAACAACCGAGGTGAAGACGTAGACTATACAGTTTCTGGGCGCATGTTTTCAATTCAAGAGAAGGAAATTTACCCTACATTCCATGTAAAAGCTCTACTACTTTCCCGATGCTTCAATTCATAGAGCCCACTTACAAATTTACCTCCATACTATTCAATTTTACGCTCCACATATGACATAAGCATCTTGTATTAGTCCAAAACATTCTATGGCCAACTTCAAAGAGACTGATAAATTCCTCAAATATTGGAATTTTTAACCGTGGATTCTTTGAGCGCAACATAGGGACCATAACTTAATGTAATTGTAGCTTAAACCATTCACTGAGAAGCCAACATGTAACATGGGGATGATTCAACTAGTTGGAACATCAAGCACTAGCTAATTGATAGGGAATCACAACACTAACCGTCAAAATAAAATACTTAAAATTAGGGACAGGGTAAGAGTAAAGCAGAGGTGAGATTTACCGGGCATTGGCAACCCTGTGTGGCCAAGGTTGGGCTGGCGGTGACTAAAAGGGAATCCTTGCAATGCGTCTGGCTCCTGCATGAAATTTGCTGCATGATGGCTGGGATGTTGTGGCAGCGGCGAACCCCTTGGAAAATCACGTAATGGGTGAGGCGGGTGGAAATTGCCAGGCATTTGTAACTGCTGTAACATTTGTTGATGAGGGGGAAGATCAAACCCTGTTACCCTTGAGTCAGGGTGATGGAAAGAAGGATGTATATTCGTAGGGAACTGATGAGTGGGAGGAGTATCGCGTTGACCAACATGCTCAGGAAATCTCATTTGGGAATTAATAGGACCAGAATGAGGATCAGAGGGATGAAACAAATTCCTCTGTTGATGACTCATCTGTGAACCGTGAAAATGTGGGGGCGAGGGTTGGGCGTGAAATTTTTGGTATTGTCTTTCAGGCTCCATCAGATCGAAAGGCCCCCGACCAAAAGGATGACCTTCCTGAGCCGCCATAGACTGTTCACCACTAAAACCAGATTTAAGAGCTGCCAATTTCTCCGCTATGTCAGCTGACCCGTTAGAGGATAAGAATTCTCTTGTACTGAAATTTCCAAATGACTTGTGTGGGTTCATAGCATCCCCGGGTGCAATCAAGCTCTCCTCTTCCGGCAACTGGATTTCAACTGGCCCATCAGTTTGCAACTGTAATGAGTCTGCTTCTGTCTGAGGATCATCGAATTGTAACCAGTAATGTAATTTATCAGATTTAGTCGTCTGTTTCTGAATAGATGCCAAAACATTGTTTTCTTGAATTCTCCTATTGGGCACAGCAACATCTACGGAGGAAGAAAAAGGGCCATCATTAGATAACCCTTTTGGTTCGATAACATCGGTTCTAGTTGATGCAGAGGATCCCCTTTGAACAGAAACTGGAGCTTCAACTGATTGCAGCTCCTTCATAAAAGCAGTACCAAAAAGTGTTTCAAGTGTAAGATTCTGACCCGAATTCTTAATATTCTCGCCATTTGCCTGCTTTGATTTGTTAACCACACCATCTTCAGAAACCAAGGGGTTTCCAAAGAAACCAGTGTCCAAATTGCTGGACGGTGTCATAGCTTCAAAGCTAGTGCCCTTCTGTAATAGTGAAAGCAGGTGGTGAGATGCATTACTATCAACTGCTTTCGTGTGCATATTATCTGGAGTAGAAATAGTCCAGTCTTGAATAAACGGCTCCAACGTTGAACTTTTATCACTATATTCTGACAGGATTGTTTGCTCAAGGTCCTCACAAGTAAGAACCACAGGTGCAGAAGAAATGGTAGAAGGAAATGTATCCTTAGTGCTTTTGTACAATTGCTCATAGGTCTCTGTTTCTGCAGAGGGTATGCTGGCATCAATCCTGTTAGTAATGTCAGAACTCTCATACGAAACTTCTGGAGGATTTAACTCAGTGGCTTTCTCAGTACCAACAATTAGAGATAGCAAATCATTTGTCCTACTAGATGAGAGGTCATCCGTGAGCTTCTTTTCTGCAAAATTGTTTCAAAAGGAACAAGAGACGGCCACTTAAAAGAAGAGTACCTTGATGAGCTGAATGTAAAATGTTTTGGTATTTTCATTATTATTTATTTATTGCTTTTGTTTCGTGTAAGTGAATGAGTGAGAGAGAGAGAGAGAGTACCGTCTTCATTGAACCACTGGGCAAATTTGGAAGACCGGGAATTACTGGGGCTCCAAATCTCATCTGTCTCGCTATCATGACGCTGTAGAAAAACCGAAAACAAAAGGAGTCAGATACTCGTTAATGACAATTAGTTCACAGTTTGCTCGAAATATGCAACTCCACAAGAGTATTATCAACATTTTTCAGTAAAGTAAAAATTATACCGAGCCCACACAGAAAGGAGGTGCAAAGATCATTCAAGAATTTTCAAATGATTGCATATAATCAAATCAAGATACTTTGCTCATAAAAAATCTAAGCTGCAACGAAATACACAGCGTCATGATTGAATGCACGATAATGTGCTATTAACTTAAGCAGCATCCTACAGTTGTAAGACTTTTGACCTGTTGATGAACTGGACTCTAAACCACCCCAAGAAGCAAGGAAACTCTTCTATAAAACAGCTATGGCAGCAACTTGAACTCTTTGCCTAAATGCCACCTTCTCTCTCAATAGCGCCAGATTAACAACAAAAGAAAGAGATAAAATTGCAAATATACCGGTTCTTTTGGAGAAATAAAGCTTCTCTCAGAGGAATCGTCTCTTTTTCAACCCTAAAAACAATTTAGGTGGTATTTGGAGGTTGGGGAGAGGAAATGAAAAAGAAAGAATAGATATATATACGTATACATATATGTCTCTGTGTATAATGAGGGTTGGCACTGGTTATCATACTAACTTATTTACCTTCTACATAATCCAGACTATTTCAGAAGTACCGAGTATTTGAAATTACATTTGTACCATAAAGAGGCTTTCAATTTTCTTTCTATTTGCATCTAATGTATATGTATATAATGAGGTTTGGCACTGGCTATCATACTAATTCAACTTATAACCTTCTACATTATCCGGACTGTTTCGGAGTTTTTTGAAATTACATTTGTACCATAAAGAGGTTTTCAATTTTCATTCTATGTGCATCTAAACTTGGTAAAATTGTAGGACAAAGGTATATCTGAAATAATAAGCAGAAATAATGACTTCCCAGTTATACACAATTCGGGATAGCTACCTTTCCAGCCAAGTGTTAATAACCACCCCCAACCCCCCCCCCCCCCCAACAAAGAGAAAAAGACAAAAAAATCCAAGAAAGTATGATATATTCAACATACATATCATCATAGCTATATCATGAACATATGGTAACCAAGTACATTTGCACAGTTTAAGAATTAATGTTATAAGCATGCTGCCACCTGAATGTAGTAGCATTGTTTAACAATTACCTCAACGAAACCTGAAGAACCACTAATGTTTACTGACGAACCACCAAAGAGTTTTTCCAGTATGGATGTTGAACTTTCCGTAGTCGAGTTAATATTCTTATCTCCTGTCAGTTTGTTGGTCATAAGTTCAATGACTTTACCATCATCTACTGTTTCATTCGCTTCTGAGAGACCAGAAATCTTATATAGATGATTGTCTAAGGAAAGGTTCTCCGTAGGAACAACTAATTTTGATGATGTGTTCATCGTCTCTCGTCCCCATTTAAGATTTGGTACATGAATATTTTTTTCCTCCAAATGCTTCTCAGATAAACCCAATTCGGTTGCCGGTCGTCTGTCTCCTCGATTATCTACAATTCCATTTTGCACTGGTTTAGCCTTGGCTTGCAAATGTATTTCCTCAACTTCAAGTTTGGGAACCTATAAAGATGGATTAGAATATATATTAATATGAAAAATATTGCAAGTTAAGTATGGGGTTGATTGGACTCGGAAATTAACACCTCGTTCTTATATCTGAAGTTGAAAAACAGAGAATCGATAAACCAAAACGAGAAAATACAATTTCAAATAAGTTCCTGGCACTAAGCTAGCAAACTGCAAAAGCTTGCATTGCAACAGAAGCATGTATTCCAACCAAGCCAAACATTAGGCTACTGTTTGTTCAATTAATAATTTAGCCATACTGATAACAAGACAAATTACCACTTACATTAAATATTGACATCTTAATGCACCCCTTTAGCGGGGATCAGCAGGAGCTAGCATAAACTTAAATGAAAGGTATATTCGCATGTGCTAACTGCAGACTGTAGTTCAAAAGAATAAGGTACTCCCTCCCCATCCTTGTAAACAGTCATATATATATCAAGTACCCTCTGTAATTGTGAAATTGAAAAACTAATGGGTCTCATTGATTCGACAACAACATGCTATAAGGGATAGTTTAGTACAAAAGCTAGGATAGAAACAAATTCAATACTATAATGTAGATGAGCTTGGGTAGAAAGGGAACTCTAGCTTTCCCCTTAAATAAGCATTTTAAAAGGAAAGTTAATATCCATTCATAATCACAAAAACACTCATGATATGGGCTACGAGTCCCCACTCCATGCGGGTATGATTCCTCCACGCCAAATGTAGCCTAAGAGTAGTAAAGAGAAAGCATTTGAGCACCATTCTACTGGGCAAGTACAAAATCACATTAAGGATTTGCTTTCTCAACAGTTAACCGTGGTACATACATTTGTTTTCATAATATGAAACTCACAGCACTCAAGGCAAGGAAGAATCTAAGGTTGACAGTAAATGCACCTAGTACCTCTATGAGAAGGTAAGGTAAACATATTTTTAGAGTGGCAACTCTCTTTTCCATCTATTTGGTCGAACATAACAATTCAACTGTAGCTCCTTGCAAATTAAAAGGATTAGACACGAAGTAAAAGATCAGCTTCAATAAAGTGAAAGACGTGGCTAGAGAGAGTTGTACTAGAAGAACGTACAGAATATTTCCAAAGAAGAATAAATCAATTGAGTGATGAATCACAAGCAAGCAAAAGGCTCAGATAGACTAGACACCAGGAGGTGAGGAAAGGCAACAGGCCAGGCCACCAAAACTACAATATTGTCTGCTTCACCAGAAATGTAATTCTTCCTGGTTGTCTCCTGTTTCGGCTCAAGTAACCAAATGCCTAGAACTTTCAGCAATACCAGAATGATGTCATCTAAGAGAGGTGAAAAATACATGTTTTATCTATTTGTCGATACACCTCACGAGTACAATGCTATAAATTAAAACTGCATATGAGAAATGCACATTACTCTGCATAGACAACTAATCCGAGCTCTTGAAAAATAGAAGTTACCTCCTTCTCAGGAAAAGAGGATAAGAGTTTCGGGGTAGAGCTCTTGTCCACAGTTGTGCTTCTAAAACCTGGAGGAACAAGTGGTCTCGACATGGGACCTTGAGATTTTCCAGAATCTTTATCTGAAACAGCTGCAATCCCCGAGTCATGTTCATTCTCCATTTCCAAGAGCCCCTTATCCTCTTTGGGTTCCTCCAGCAATACAGTAAGGTCAGAAAGACCATCGACTTTCTGCTTGTTTGTATTCACTTTTTGCTTCTCTTGGAGCACTTTTAGCTGTTCCTTCCTCATCAACTCAAATGACGCTGGAAAAGTAACAGAATAAGTTGAATTATGATCAAAATCAAATTTGTGGGGGAAAAAAAACACAATATTCATCAAAACAGTAGAACTATGATTGAACAAAAGACACCCAGAAAAGAATATTACCTCTCCTCTGTCTCTCCTCTTCTGCCCTGTCCTGATCTGTAACCTCACTAGAACCAAAGGTCTCATCATTCAATGAGTCTGTCACATTACTGCGAGCATGAGGCACAGCCTGAAAATAGCATAGGAGAATACGCAATGGGATGTTCAGTTTAACAGAGATTTAATAGAGCTTCAGTACACCTTATACAAAATGTTGCACAAAGCTTTAGTCATGATAAATTGGACAATGGAAACAAGTTTTCTGGAGATAAATAACTTCAAATAAACCTTAAACGGTCGTGGAGGATGATAGGGCTCAGTACTCCTTTTGAGTTGGTACTGGTCATTTGCTTGAGCCTTTGAAACAGACGCCCCTGTTGCAAATCCAGGAGGTCTTGGAAAAGAACCACTGCCAAGAAGCCCATCATGCTCAGAGTTCTGCCAAGGCCGCCGAGATTGGTTGATGTTACGCCTTCCAGAATCTGGATGAGAATAATGGCATATCAATACAAATGATATTGAATCGTATCTATAAATAACAAGTTGTAGGCAAAGGGATAAATAATTGATATTTCGGAATGAGAAAATCAATTCAAACAACGCTTTGAAATTTCAAGTTTGGCCCATGGGAGGTCTAGACTAGCCGGACCGGAGCTCAAGCCTACTGGACTACCACATACCAGCACACTAAAACACAAATTACATTTTGCATTATTTGTTCTCAATGAACTAGCAGTTGATGGGATCTCAGGCAAGGTAACTTCAAGATCTTCAACATGAGCCATGACCTCGAAACTATCATATCTTCGGCAAAAGTTAATTAGCAACTATTAAAAGATCACCTACCAATTTAAATTGAAATCTCATGTGTATATAAGCAAACTGATAACCCTTATTTAATACTCTCTTACCCAGAAAAGGAGAAAGGAATTGTCCACAATCATTATCGGAAAGTTGATCTTGGAAAATATAAAATTACCTTTAAGATTTATTTTTCTTATGTTATAGGATACATAACTACAATCATAGAAACAATATTAAGAAATCAATCAAAGCTTTTAGACTTTCATAGGAACGAGAAGAACTATTATATATGAATCTTCAATCAAGTTGAATGAAAGGTGATATTGTGGGATTGTCTTTTTCGAAGTGCGGGGAGAATTAACCACTAAGGAAGCACCAACAGCGACCATCATGAAATAAGGATCCAGGAAAATCTCAGAGAAGCAAAAGCTTGATCAATGTGCTAAAAGAATGGGATACTAATAAATGCTCTAGAAATTTAAATCTCAGCCACACAATTAGGGGAGATCGTCTTGTAGGGTCTATACTCCAGTCCCACATTACACATCAGGAATGTTATTTACACATCAGGAATGTTATTTACTGTAATCACCACCAAAGTAATGGCCACTGTTTTGTGTTTTGATTTGGCCCTAATAGTGAATCTTAACTCATTCTCAATAACTCATACAGACTAATATGTGATTACAAACTGTTGACTTCCTTTAGCTTGTGGTTTTATCAACAGTGACATCACTTAGCAATAAAGGTGTGTTGACAGCCTGCCATTCTCTCCATTGCTGGATTAACTCAAAAAAATCATTGGTGGGGGACTTCCAGGCCTTCGAAGGACGAGCTGGAAAAAATAGGACTTTGTATCTGGTGTGCTCTATCTCTCTCTTCTCGTTGCATCTAGTTCCAGATTCCATTTCTGTCATCAGTTATGTCCCCTTGGGTTTATCGTCTGCCTGAGATGACTAATGATACGTTCATTCAACGTCATTAAAATTCTGATTCATGGACTATTCGCCCAGGATCTAAATGGAAGAGCTTGGATGGGGTCCCTAGACCTTGGGCTGGGACTGGAAGGTGTTTCCCTGTTTTATCTATTTATCTTTTATGTTGCACTTATGTCTGCTTTTAGCATTATTTATGTCTTGGTGATGTCCGAAACGACAGATATCTTACCCACCTCTATCTTTTCCTTATCCAGAATCTTCTTTTTCTATGGCAAAAACTTTAACCGTTGGCATTCCCCAACTAGTAACAGTTATAACGAAGTAACAAGCAATTGCCACACATATATCTGCTGAAAGACCTGGCAGCATCAAGAATTATATATACACATACAGCAGCCTCTTGTAAAAGGTAATCCATCTTTTTGGATGAACAGCATTTTTAGGATATCTACATCTATGCTATGTTCTTAGAACCAACCTGACTCGATGTCAGACTGTGAATCGCTTTCCTTATCATTCCATCCTGAAGAACGGTTGTCCCACCTTCCATAGACTCCCCGAGAGTAGTTACCTGCATCTCCCCTTGCTGGTGGAGATGAGCTGTAATCATTACGCCGGAAACCTTGCAAAGGCAAACTACCATCACTTCTTGGTCGATCTTGACCATGTGAAGCGTCCTCAAATTCTCTGAATAAACAGAATAACTATCAGTATCCCATCCAAGATGCAAGAAATCACAAGAAGCGTCAACCAACGACAAATGAAAACAATCAAACAAAGATGTGCTAGATAAAATGCTTCACGGGATATGGTAAAATAAAGGGCAATGACTTGTATCAAGAGTACCATGATTTACCTGAGAACTGATCTGTCAAAGACATTTGGCAACTTTTTGCAAAAATCCAATTCGCTTAATGACAAAAGAAACTCCCTGGAATATGCAATTTTGGATCCCCTGCATCATTTAAACAGAAATTACTCAACCCAACATCCAATCAAATCAGCATTAACAAATAGCAAGTACACACAAACACACACACGAAAAGATCTAATTACCTTTGAGATTCATGTAGTTCTACTGAACCCTTATCAGCCAGGCCCGAGTTGCCATCATCATTTTCCAAGCTCATAGTGCAGATTCAAAAAATCTAAACCCCCCTCAAGCTGCTGAACAAAAGCTACCAACCCTAAGCCAATCTCCAACTGAACTACACCAATCTAGCTCTTCCACAAAATACTTAACAGATTATCAACCTACACCCCCTGCATATCACTATTCATTATTTAAACCATAAATTCCACCAAATCCAAATACAATACAATCAACAGTAACTCTCCCACAAAACAAAGTGTTAAGCCTCAGCTAATCATCAGAACCTACACTAGAGGCTGATACTAATCGTAATTCAATCACTTGATCCAGCTCCAACCTAGAGTAAAAACCACAGCTAAAACCTCTGAATGAGATGCCCAACTAGATTCATTAAATTTACCCCAAAACACAATCAGAATTCAAATACAGATAGTCAGATACAGTTAATCATGTTTTTCTTTGCTTCCCTCCACGCAGAGAATGCATTAAAGTTAAATTACATAACAAATTCAAGCTCATCGAAGATTCGTCAGGAAATGTGGAATTTACGCTATGTTTTGGTTTCGGTAATCCAATCTAGAAAAAATCCCCCAAAGAATTAGGGTTTTGTTAATTTTCAACCGAATTAGTGGGAAAACAAAAGAGAGAATAATATAACCGAAGTAACAAGAGATGATAAGAGCAGGTAGAAACAATCTAGGGTTTCGATCGTTGGATTTTTTGGACTCTGGTTCGATCGATTGAGAATATAGAGAGATAAAATGCGAGAGAGAGAGAGTATGTGTTTGTGTTTGTGTTTTAGCAGAAAACAAAAGCGGAGATGACATTGCGGCATTACAAACTGAAAATGATTAATACATTCAAGTCCCTTGACTTATGTTAGTTTAATTAATGGTCCTTAAAGTAGACTTGTTCAAAGTAGCTCGAATGTCAAGGGTGGTGGAAGACTGGAAGATCAAATTGTTAAGGATAATGATATGTACTCCCTCTGTCCCATCCGAAATAGGATTCTTGGTCCCGGCACGGGAATAATAATCTTTTATTATAAAAAGTTATTTGAAAAGTAGGTGTTGTGAGTATGAAAGAGAGAGAAAGTGGGTGGGGAATAATAAATGAAAAGTTGTTGTGAGTATGACAAGTGGGTCCTACTAATAAAAAAATAATAAAAGCTTTCCATTTTGGGATGTCCTATTTCGAGTGGGACACACAAAATGGCAAAACGTCCTATTCCGGGTGGGACGGAGGGAGTATACTGAAAACTTATAGCGAAACACTGTAATCCGTTGGATTGTAATGAATCTTTGTGAGCCCCACTGATAAAAGCTCACCAACAGATTACAAAGTTTCACTATGACATTTCACTATGTGTATCTTTGTGAGCCCCACTGATAAAACCTCTGCATAAGATGCCCAACTAGATTCATTAAAATGGCAAATAATTTTTACTAATCATCCGACTCATTCTCTCTCCTACTTTATCTTTATACTCACAACACCAATCAACCTACTATTCTCTACCCCACTTTCTCTCTCCTACTTTACATTTATACTCACAACACCAATCAACCTACTATTCTCTACCCCACTTTTCACACTCACAACAACTACCTGCTATTAATTCCTTAATTCCCGTGCAAAACCCATTTTGTCCACATAGTTATTGAACGGAGGGAGTACATTAGATTTTGGAAATTACAGTTCAATGCTTAAGTTTTAAATTCTGTTAATTTGGTCCCTCAAGTGTTGAAAATGACAAATTTGTACAAATGAATTTTTCATAGTTATAGTTTATGCATATCACTACATCAGTAGTCATCACATCAATTTGCCAAATTATTGTAAAAAACGCGTTTTTTGTGAGTTAAAGGAAAAACGGGTTTTGCTCTAACCTCCCCCGCTAACCCTGCTCCATCTTCTCTCGGCTTCAACCTCAGCG
The DNA here is from genome assembly GCA_026119855.1 of Campanula takesimana. Lineage (NCBI taxonomy): Eukaryota > Viridiplantae > Streptophyta > Magnoliopsida > Asterales > Campanulaceae > Campanula > Campanula takesimana. The sequence goes on along the minus strand of JAOWBW010000403.1, from coordinate 1,031,786 downwards.
GCGACGTGCAGCGTGCTTCCTTCTTCTTCGGTGTCATCCATCAACTGCGCCTCATCCTCATCAACCGCCGGACTCTCCTTCCAAATCAGGCTGGATCCGTTCCGATTGTGCCCTCTCCTTCTTTCTCCTTCCAGATTTATGCCCCTCCCCTTTCCCCTCCGCTCAAATCTCGATGCCACAGGCTTCACAAAGGGGATAACAACAAGGGTTGAAATTGTCGATCGTGAATTCAAGAAAAAGAGCCAAAGATCGGGGCTTCAACGGCTGCCCCACTGATCTCCGGCCTCCCTACTAGCTGCTACAACCCTTGATGTATGAATTGTATCAGTGGATATGTATGGGTGAGTATTATTGATTGTATCCTAATGCCATGCACTTTATAAAATGTGACAGTCATAATTACAAAATATTCCAGCATTTTTGGGATGAATTGTGCATTTTATGTGCCAGTGTAAAAGATTGTCAGTGTAGGTGTAAAAAAAATGCCAGTATTAGTGTAAAAATGTGACGGTGCAAATCTAAGAAGTATTAGTGTTAAAAGAGTGCTGGTGATAGAGTAAAAAAGTGGCAGCGTAAATGTAAAAAAGTGCCAGTGCATGTATTATTAAGTGCTAGTATAAAAGAGTGTCAGTTTTAATGTAAAATTATGCAGTGTTAGTGTAGGGAAGGCGAAGAACGAGAGTAGTCAGTATACGCGTGTTTAAGTGTCGGTGGCAAAAAAATGATTTTTCCTTTAAGGCCAAAATACATTTACCTCCCAAAGTATCCAACAATTCCCACTTCGCACCCCCGTTTGAAAAGCGGTCTGTTTGGTACCTAAACTTTCAAATTTTCCCACTTTGCACCCCAGCACTAATGAATGTTAGAAAATTAAACAGAATAGGTAACGAATGGGCTAGTTTGTAATGCTTATTAGTTTTTAAGGGTTAAAATGCAAAGTTTTAAATATTAAGTACTTAAAATTTATACTCCCTCCGTCCAGTTTAAGGTTCTTAGTTTTTTTGTTGTTTGTCTGAAGGATTTCTGAGCAATATCCAAATGAAAATCTAAAACATGTTATTGATAGTATATATCATGGTCTATCAATAACTAGTTTTAGATTTTCATCTGGATAATTAACCTTCAATTATTGCTCAAAGATTCTTGATATAAATAGCAAAAAAACTAAGAACCTTAAACTGAGACGGAGGTAGTATTTTTTTTCCAAATAATTAACATTATCTTAAATCTTAAATAATTTATATTTCTTGAAAATAGTATTATTTTTTATGCTAAAATACTTTTTTTAATTTTTTTTTTAAAATTGAAATAAAAATTTAGTACGGTTTTTTTTAAAAAAATATTTAAAAATAATTATTTTTTTTCTAAAAAAAATTGTAATGTTTTATTTATATTTTTTTTAAAATATAAAATAAAGCTTTTAAATCGTAATTTTTGTAAGAATTTTATTTTAAAAAAAATAAAACATTAGTATAACATTTTTTTATTTTTAAAATTTATTTTATTCTAGAAAAATATTGTAATTTGATTTGTTTGAAAAAAGTACAGTATTCCTTTAAAAAGAAATATCAATAAAAATACCCAATTTAAAAAGAAAATATAATTATTTAAGATAATGTGAATATATGATATTACGGACATTATTTTAGCAAATTTAAGATAATGTTAATTATTTTGGAACAAGAAATAAATTTTAGTACTTTATATTTAAAACTTCGCATTTGACGCTTAAAAACTAATAATCATTACAAACTAGTCCATTCGTTACTTATTCTGTTAAATTTTCTAACATTCGTTAATACTGGGTTGAAAAGTGGGAAAATTTGAAAATTTAGATACCAAATTGGTTTGGGTGAAAATTTAGGTACCAAACAACAGACCAACTTTTCGTTAGTGCTGGAGTAGTTTTTTCGTAAGCCCAACTCCATCAATTTTGGTTAGGCCAGTGGGGGTATAGACTATAGAGATGCTAAATTACGCCGCCTCCCTCTACCTCTATTTGCTCCGTTGAATCGTCGTGCGGTGGTGCCGCCCTCCCTCCCTCCGGTCTTGTTCTTCTTCACGGCCACCATCAAATCAAATGGGTTCGACTTTCCTCGCCGTTTCGAGTTTCTTCGCCGTCTCCATAATCTTCGCCGTCTCCTTAAGGTAAAATTACTACTCCGGAAGTTTTTCTATCAGTTTGTTGATACTTTTTCCCAGATTTTCATCAACTACTTGGTAAGTTTTACTTGATTATTACTCCCTCTGTCCCTAAATGAGTGTCCAAATTTCATTTTAACGGACACTGGAAATCTCAACTTTTTGAACAATTTGGTAACAACGATTCATATATAATCTTGTAACCTCCTTTCCAAACCTTTAGTTTTGCACGTATAAAGAAACCGGTGAATTTTTTTTCCAAAAAAAACGTTTAGGGAGAAAGTTATGTAAAAAAAAAGACACTCATTTAGGGACAAAGATTTCTTGAAAATGGACACTCATTTAGGGACAGAGGGAGTAGTATTATCATAATATCCTTCAAATTCTGTTCCCTTGTAACATTTTACTCCCTAATAACTAGGGGTGTGCACGGTTCGGTTTGGTTCGGTTTTAGGCCAAAACCGACACCGAACTGAAGAATATCGGTTTTAGGTGTCTTGGAACCGATAAGGTTCGGTTTATTAATGGTTCGGTGTGTTCGGTTTCGGTTTGATATCGGTTTGGTTCGGTGTCATTTGCGATCATCAAAATCTGGAATGGATGGTTCATGAAAAAGTATCTACGTATTTTTTTCTTCAACATTTTAGTGTATAATATGAGTAGAAGAACATTTTAACATTAAATTGGCTATAAACATAGTTACAGAATAAGCTTGGACAGTAAAAACATGGGACACATTTACTTGGAAAAAATTTGAACACCAACTTTTTCTTGGAAATTTGAGAAAATTTTTGGGATAAGAAAACCACAGCATTAAATTTAGTGTGCACAGTAACTCAGTAAGTTACAAATTCGCCTAAAACGTTATATTGACAATATATGTCAATCCTCAACACTAAAGCTTCATGTATACTACCCTTATCGGCTTGGTTCGGTTTTATAACGGTGTGTATATTTCCAAATCCAAAACCGAACTGATATATTCGGTTTTTGATTTTTCATAAACCGTCCCGAACCAATAAGTTATTGGTTCGGTTTTTCGGTTTTTTTCGGTGTTAACGGTTTTTTCGGTTTTTCTGCTCACCCCTACTAATAACTTTAACAATAACATTAATTGTTCTTAGGAAAATCATAAATTGTTATCTCCAGTATTATGTGCATATACAAATTTTAGAATTTTGCTAGACAAATATTTTGGGTGGATTAATCAGTTTTGGTCTATGTTTTAAAATGTGAGAAATTTATTGGATTCTTGTTGTTTACATTATTAGAAAGTTTCTGGCGTCAACAAATCGATCCTATGCTGGAAAAGACGATAGAATTAGTGAGCTGCCACAAGATGTAATTTATTGTATCTTTCATCGATTGCCGACCCCTGATGCTGCTAGAACAGCAATTCTTTCGAGGAAGTGGCGTCATATTTGGGCTTCATATCCAAAAGTTGAGTTTGATTCTTTTTTCTTTCAAGCAATTTATAGAAAACATAAAACATCCATTGAGTATGAATTTCCAAAAGCCATCGATAATGCACTGTCACTTCACAGTGGTCCTATTTATAAATTTTTTCTCTACGTTCCAAATATTTTCCACCATCTAAGCCCAGAGATTAATCGATGGATGCTATTCTTGTCAACAAACAAAATCAAAGAACTTGAGCTTGACGGTTCACGTTCGACAGACTACACTGTGCCTTCTTGCATCGTTTCGTGCTCTTCGTTGTTAGTTTTGAGGCTACGTAATTGCATTTTGAAGCTACCATATGAATTTGAAGGTTTCCGTAGTCTCGTTAGCCTTCGGCTAATAGACTCTTCATTCTCTTACCCTATGTCGGCAACCATACTACAAAATACCTCACTTAGGAAGCTGATAATCATTCGCTGCACTGGCATAGAACTTAGACGCATCTGTGCTCCAAGACTTTGTATCTTTGTTGTGGCAGAAAGTGGTAAAGTTGATTGGCAATGGTTTGCAAGCAACAAATGTCTCAGATATGTGCACATAGAGTTGGGCATGGAAGTGAAAAATGTTGATCAGTCTGTGAATGTGATTGAGTTTCTTGAGGATATATCCCCACAGTTCGTGTGCTCTATTTGGACGGATTTTCTCTTAAGGTAAAACTTAGTACTTGCATTATTAATTTATACATATATATATATATACACATATATGAAAGAAAGGTTTATGTTTCATCATTAAAATATGTGACGTACAATCATGTTGGGAAGAGGGTCAAGATTGCTTGGGGAACAATACAATATTATTCTTCTTATGTAGAAAATCGGAGTTAAAAGGAGGTCGATATCTTAGTACAAATTTTACCAAAATAAAGAGGGTTATTTTTTATTTTTCCAAAACTAAAATGATATTTTTCAAAAACCAAGGAGGCGGAGTGACCCCCCTTCTCTTGTGCGTGTGGCTTCGACACTGCTTAGGATAGAATGTATAAACGTTGGACCCTGTTTTTTTTGTTTTTGTTTTTTCATAATTATTCTTCTCTGATGTGGTAATCTTAATGGTTGTGTAAATGAAAACTCCAAAAGTAAATTCAAAAGAATAATAATGTAGAAAAGCATTCCCGACTTATCCCTTTTATGTTTTTCTGATGTTATTTGAAGTACCTAGCTACAAGAAATCCCCACAAAGTCCAACACCAGCACCTAAGGCATTCATCAATTACACACATTGTGTTACGTGACTTTGGAGTTGATGATCTTGATCAGATTTCATCTACCCTTTGCTTGCTAAAAAATTGCCCAAACTTGAAGTTTTTTAATCTAGAGGTAAGTGTTGTTATTCTAACAATGTAATTACTTTATTCCTAATACTATTCCTCTTGTCAGATGTTAAATTTTACCATTTTGTAGATTGCTGCATCAGCGAACAACAACGTCATTGTACCGGTTAAGGAATATTTGGAGCCGTCAAACTGCATGGATATGCGCTTGAAGATGCTTCAATGGGTGGGCATAAAACATATGAAGGGAATCAAAGCTGAACTACTTTTACTAAAGCTTCTACTACGGAGGATTGTCATTGAACTTAGTAGTGGAATCAGTGCCAAAGATAGTGCTCAGATTTCAAGAGAATTATTGGAGTCTCCCCGAGCTTCCTCAAGTTTAGAAATTATATATGCGGACCTTAAATTTTAGATTAGGCAATAGAAAGGGAGATGTCCATTCTCACCTTGTCATGTTTCTATAATTTATTTATATTTCATTTAGAAGTTTTTACTCTTGACGGACTAATTTATTGAATGCATTAACAGATCAAGTATTGTTTTCTCCATATCCCCCCCTTTTTATATATATGCGGACCCCCTTAAATTATAGTTAGAACTTCTTGATGGTTGACAAACCCGTTCTGCTCTGCAGCCATTTTTTTTTTTCTCTCTTTTGCAGATATGGAACTTCCCCTCCTTGTAATCAACAATCTCTTTCGCGAATTACTCTTACACAGGTGAAATCTCTCTCCTTTTTTCCAGTGTGGGTGTTTTCATGTAGTTGTTTTTTTCTTGTGTGTGTGTATGATTATATCTCCCTTTTTATTGTAAATTGTTTTTTGTATGTGTATTTTATGTATAAGTGGACATGATTCTATTATGCTTAATGTTTTATTCAGGTAAAAGTATGACATATTTTTATTATGTCTATGTTTCATGCTGAATCTGGGTATGATTATGTTTAGGCAGATGTATGCAAAATGCAGGTTATAGGAATACATATATATATATATATGTAGTTTATAAGTAAATCATCCCATAAGCATACTTTTGAAACTTGATATCACCAATGCAAGTCTATATGCTGCACATGTCAGGGTCCTGATCAAGCAAAAGCTCGCCCCACACCTGACACCACATACTCCACTACAAAAATGTTACTATTTTTTGGGTCTACCGAATTAGGTTGACCCTATCAACCAATTAATAGGTTGAGCGGCTGATGAGCATAATTAATTTTAATTTCGGTTCACGCTATGGGGATAACAGGATGGGGGTGTGACTTAGAAAATCCCCAAATTTATCAGTTGCAAGGGGAAAAATTTAAAAACAAAAAATCCCTCCCTCTTCTGATGCCACCACTTCTTCCTTCCTCCTCTACTCTCCCCAAACCCTAATAATATCAAGCAGAAGCTTGTTTCATCTTGTTTGCAATAGTTCGATTTCATACTGTTCGTGTCATTCTGCACTCATCTGTTGCGTCTTATTTGAGAAGCAATAAGGTATTATCTATATCCTTCTATCTTCAATCATGTTTTAACCAGCAGCCATAATCCCTAATAATTCCAAGGAGCTGATCGATTTCATCTTGTTTGTGTAATTAGATGTCGTATAGTTCAAGTTGTTCTGCACTCATATTTTGCATCTTGTTGGTAAAGCAACGAGGTAAGCTCCCTCTCTCTATCGTTAATTAAGTCTTAATTCCGTTCCCTCTTTGATATTTTGTATATTCATATTTGTCTTCTGGATTTTGTTTGTTGGGTCTGAATCAAGAGCGTAGAACTAATTTATGATTTGGTGATTTTGGTAGGTTAATTGTGATTCAACTACCATTACTCGGTTTATATTCTCGAATAATGGTTCTACTACCATCAAGTTGATTAGGTGTACAGGTTCCCTCTTTCATTTGTCATTGACTTGGGTGCTTGATTTATATTCTCAAATAATGATCCTACTAACATTTTAGCTGTCAACTCAGTCGATCTTGACCAAAAATTTTACTCTCTCCGTCCCAAAATGAATGTCTTTTTTTTTCATTTTGAAGAAATTTTAAGAATACAACCTTTTGTAAATTTTAGTGACAAAGGTACATGAAGATCTTTGCTTTCTACTTTCTGCAAATGGGCGAGGGGTGTGGGAAGAGCCAAGCAAACTTGGATTAGGGTGATTGAAAATAATACTATGATTTTAGTTTCTAGTCCATTGATGCAGCCAGCAACATTGGGTGGCTGGCTCGGTCGCTCACAAGTTCAGGCAATGGAACTCTTACAAGCTAATTCAGATGGTAATGTACCTTAAACGCTAACGTTACTTACCTTAGTCTTATTTACTTCTCGTTGGCCTTGTACGTGTGGCTTCGCCCCTGCTTAGGATAGAATGTATTAACGTTGGACCCTGTTTCTTCTTCTTCCATAATTATTCTTCTCTGATGTGGTAATCTTAATGGTTGTGTAAATGAAAACTCCAAAAGTAAATTCAAAAGAATAAACATGTAGACAGACATTCCCAACTTATCCCTTTTATGTTTTTATGATGTTATTTCATATTTGAAGCACCTAGCTACAAGAAATCCCCACAAAGTTGTCCAACACCAGCACCTGAGGCATTCATCAATTACACACATTGTGTTACGTGACTTCGGAGTTGATGATCTCGATCAGATTTCATCTACCCTTTGCTTGCTTAAAAATTGCCCAAACTTGATGGTTCTTACTCTAGAGGTAAGTGTTCTTATTCTAACAATGTATTTACTTTATTCCTAATGCTATTTCCAATTGTCAGATTGCTGCATCAGCGAACAACAACGTCACTGAACCGGTTGAGGAATATTTGGAGCCGTCAAACTGCATGGATGTGCGCTTGAAGATGCTTCAAATGGTGAGAATAATATATATGAAAGGAATCCAAGCTGAACTAGTTTCACTAAAGCGTCTACTCGTCCGCTCTAGATTTCTACAAAGGATTATCATTGCACCCAGTCGTGGAATCAGCGCGAGAGATAGGGCTAATATTTCAAGAGAATTATTAGGGTTTCCCCGAGCTTCCTCAAGATTAGAAATTATATACAAGGACCCTCAAGAAATACTTCTATAATTTATTTATGAAGTTTTTATTGAGATATGGAATTTCTTCTCCTTGTAAACAACAATGTCTTTCGGTGAATTACTCTTACCCAGGTCAAATTTCTCTCATTTTTTCCAGTGTGGGTGTTTTCATATAGTTTGTGTGTGTGTGAGAGAGAGTGATTATCTCTCAATTTTAAATGTAAATTGTTTTGTGTATGTGTATTTTATGTGTAACTAGACATGTTTCTATATGCCACACATGTCAGGTCCTCGTTACGCAAAAACTCGCCCCACACCACATACTCCAAACATGTCAGGTCCTCGTTACGCATAATTACTTTAATTTTGGTACATTCCTTGGAAACCTACTTCGGTACATTCCCATGCTGATCTCATTGAGAAAGATTTGTTTGATGATGGCATCCATAATTCTTGATCATTTTTCTCTAAAGTATATGGAAAACCATTTTCCAACATTCTTCTCATATCACGCAACCATTGCGATATTGGCAATGGTCGCGACCATCCCCGATCTATGATTATCACCACCACTTTTACCTCCATCGAACTAAGACGCATCATATATAATTCTTTCACCGTACTGATGCAATAAGTTTCCCTTCGTATCAACCGTCACACCATAATCAAGTATTTTTCCAATTTCCAAGTTTATGAGTATGTTTAGAAATGACCACATTGCTTGTTAAATCAAATCAGGAAACAAATAAAAACAAGGGATATGATGCAATATTTTGTCAAAATAGATCAGAGGGTTATCAAATGGGTTCGTAAACTAGCCAAGGTTCGTAAACAGATTTATTTTAATCGAGCTCAAGATTTATTAGAGCCAACATAGCACAAGCTATACACATAAATATAGGAAAAATTGTTAGGGGTGGAATACCATGCGACGGTCTCACCTTGTGAGTCCGTTCCCGCCATTTTTTTACTCGCCAACAGAAGTAACACTTTTTATACCAGATTTAACACTTTTTATAAGGAAATGTAACACTTTTTTCTCATACGTAACACTTTTTTTTTTCAAAAAAAAACTATTTATATTATTTTGCGAAATTGCTGTTACATCTTACAATAAAGTGTTACTTTTTTAAGACCAAACTGTTACTTTCTTCATAAGAAAGTGTTACATTTTATTATGGCGAGTAGCTCACTTGTTTTGTATGTTATTTATTTTTTTAAATAAACCATATCATGACCTATGTAGTTTTATTCGTCTCATCGGGACGAACACAACGATATTTTTAATTTTTTTTTTTTTGACTTCAAAATCTCAAGATATAGCATTTTAAAATTATTGGTTTTTTTTTTTTTTTAACACACACGTGGACTTTGAAAAAGAGGGGAAAGGGGGGGGGGGGGCGGTCTCACGCGCCCGTCTCACAGCGTGAGACGGTCGCATAGAAGTTTTAGTCAAATTGTTATTACGTTTTGAAAGATAGTTACATTTTATTTTCGAAGACCAATATAAATGAACTTTGATCAAGAGTTAATCTCGGACATTTATTTTTAGGAGCAATGCTAATGGCACATAATAAGGTCACAAAATCATGCTCACAAAATGAGGTGTCGATATTTTATTGGTTGCGCCGATAATGGATTCGCCACACTCTAATTAAAAAACCAACAAAATTATGACACCTAGGATTTTGTGAGTAAGATTTTGTGAGTTTTGTGCCCCTAATATTATTCTTATTTTTAGTTGGGTAGTACTTATTTAAGACAAAATCCTTTTTACTCCATTTAAATAAGGAAAGTGACTCTTTTTGGCACAATACTCCCTCCGTCTCACCTCAATTGACACCAATGTTCTAAAAAGCGCTAGGCGGTCACTAGGCGCCGCAGCAGCGCCTAGCGCCTAGGCGGGGTCTAGACGGGGCGGACGTCTTTTAGAACACTGCTTGACCACATGAGGTGGGCACAATAATTAAGGAGAATGAATAAAATAAAGAAAATGTGTTGTAGAAAATGAAGAGAGAATGAGTGAGATAAATAGTAGTGTTGGTTGAATAAATTGAGTGGTGGAAAATGAAGAGAGGGAATGAGTGGTGGGGTATAACTTTGTTCTATTTTTGCAAGTAATCAATTCTACTAGTATGTATTTTTTCTTTTTTGGTGTACCAAGTTTTCTGCACTGCTAGCAAACACAGGTTATAGATCTATAGATATACTGTATAGCGTACTAAGTCTACATTTCAATTTTGTGTGCTATATATATGATGATTTGGTTGGTTGGGACCATTTGGTTGAATTAGAGAATGCTATTATGATGGGGCTGGGGTAATGATATGAGAGAAAATGATAAAAGATATTACCTCCCAAAATGAATGTCCAATAAAAGATAAAAAGTCGACGCAACAGCAAACCCAACTATTTTAAAATTCACAGTTTTGGATGTCTATGTCATTTATGGCTCCGACCCTAAACCAAAAATACAATCTGATCCCCGTTATGCCGTTACAATCCATGTGCCTTTATTGGCTATTCCTCCGCTCAGAGTGACCTACTATTGCCTTGATCACACTCCTCACAAAATCAGTCTCTCTCGCCATGTCATATTCATTGAATGCTTTTCTCATCTCATCGTCCTCACCTCGGCCAAACCATCACCATCTCCCTCTCCCTCCTCTCCAACACCCCCTCCTTCTCGGCCAGCGACACGCCTTCAAAACAACATATGCAAACTCATTAACAAATTAAATCTTCATCTTTCCCTTCAACCATCTTCCACCGAACCCACCAAAATTTCTTAAGCCCTTAAAAACTCTATTCGGCGAAATGTTGTGCAAGAAGAATATGGCACCATAATCAAAGAATGATTGCTAAAAACTTAAAGAGAACTGTATTTATGAGAAAATAACCCATTCACATTCGTTTAATCCATTCAACAAAACAATTCGGGAGACAAAAAACCCAAAATTTCTTAAGCCCTTAAAAACATCGCGCCACGTGGCAAATCCGGGAGACAAAAAACCCATTCACATTCGTTTAATCCATTCAACAAAACAATTCACACAAACCCAATTCAACCACCATTGGAGCAATTCACACAAATTTCTTTTGCGAATGGGTATTTTTTTTGCCATTGTAGATGGTCTTATAAAGGGGGAAGTTTTAGTATATATTGCACTAAAACCTCTAAACTTTTATACTCACTCCATCCTAAAATGAATGTCAAAAAAAAAAAAAATCAAATTTACTATTGACCAACAGCAAACTTCAAAAAAATTCAGAAATTCATTTAGGGACAGAGATAGTAATATTTACACTAGTTAAAAAAATATAAACGCCAATCACACATGCCTCCAACTCTTTAAGGGTTGAATAAAAGAGGTTCAAGTTCCATATCGTATCAAAGTTTAATAAAAATGTCAACTGATATTAGACGGAAGAATAAGAACATTACCCTTAGATCAAGATATAACAAGTTTGGCGAATTTTTAAGCAAGCAAAGTGCGGATGAAATCTGATCGGGATCATCAACTCTAAAGTCAGTGATGACAATTGTTGTCAATGACGGAGCAGAAGGGATTAAGCCTTTGCGGGAATTGCTTGTAGCCAGGTACTTCAAGAAAACAACAACAACAACAAAAAAACATGAATGAAATCAGTAGGGGATATCTCAAATAGCTTTAAGCTTAATAATTTTTATGAATTTATTTTTGCATATTCTTTTAAGCAATAACTATTATTAATGTACATTACCATTTCAGAGAAGAATTCAAATAGCTTTTTTCAAAATATATATTTAATAACCGGAGTACTTAAATTTTACCTTAAGAGAAAATCCATCCAACACGAGCTTTGTAAGCTTGGGAATATCCTTAAGAAACTTCATCATAGTAACCTTCTTTACAACATTTTGCACTTCCGCGCCCAAATATATTTGCACAGAACTGAGTTTTTTGTTGCTTCCAAACCATTCCCAATCAACTTTACCACTTTTTATCATACAAAAGTAATTGAGCCTTGGAGCGTAGATGCTTGTATTTTCTATGCCACTGCAACAATTGATTACCAACTTCTCTAGGAATGGGGCATTTTTTAGTATGGTTTCCGAAAAACCCTCAGAAATTGAAACTCTTACCAGATTAAGGCTAACGAGACGGAAGCCTTCAAATTCATGTGGTGGCTTCAATATGCAATTATGTAGTTCCAAATGTACCAATGAACGGCACAAAAATATGCAAAAAGGCACGGTATAGGGTGTAGGATTTAAACATTTAAGCTCAAGTTCTCTGATATCGTTTCTTGACAAGAACAACATACATTGATCAATCTCTGGGCTTAAATCATCAAGATTTTTTGGAACGTGGAGAATGAATTTATATATTGGACCAATGTTTTGGTCAAAGTTTATTTTTATTGACCGTAAAAAATCAAAATGAGACTATGAAAGAAATTAGGCAGCTAGGACTGTTTTCTGGGTAAAGCCACTTGTGATCAGATAATACGATCACAACTGTCTTAACAACTGACACGACAACTGGCGACGAACAGAGTAAATAAAAATTGCAGCGGAATAAAATCAAACTCAGAATAAACACTTCAGCAAGAAATTACTTGCTGGAAAACTTTCATTAATCAAAAGGTCTTGCAGAATACAAGACAATGAAAGAAACAAAAAACAATCAAAAGATCAAAACCTATTCTAGATTGCTAGAACAAATGAAAACACGAAAACTAGTCTTGAAGTCTCACAACTTCAAGAACACAATAACTCTTCTTTCTTTGATGATCTGATCTCTCTACAAAAAACTCGTCATCTACTACTGAACAAGGACGACTTATTTATAGGACTCCTTGTTGAGTTTTTCTCTCCAATTGAGTTGATCTTCAATCACCAATCATTCCTTTGTAAAAGTCCATCTTTACCTAAAATACACAATACTAACTAAAGATAAACATTAATATGTTAGTGAGATAAATCATAAAAATAATAAATAACTCAAATTAAACTATTCCTAAATAATTACAATTAATTCTTAAAATAACTAAACTCTAAATATATACAATAAATAAATCAGATTCACAAAGATACACAATATTAAAATAAGAGTATTTCATACTCTTTCAGACTATCTTTCTGAAATAAAGAGAGGGAGTATTAATAAGAAATTAGCTTAGTTGAGAAGGAAAGAATTTGTTGGTGGCCTTGAAGAACAAGGCAAAAGGAGACAAAAGCATTTGATCTGATGGTGGCCGGCCTTGAAGAAGAACAAGGAGGCGGAGGAGGAGGGAGACTAGGTTAAGAAATGATTGTATCCATCTATATTAAGTAGATATTCATTGTATAGTTTTTATATTATTTTTCCTCTGTCTCAAAATAATTTTTTTATTTGACTATTCAATTTTATTTTATTTTAAGAATATGAACACTTCTTCACTAGCAAATAGAAAGAATTTTGGAAACAAAATATGGCAAATGATAATTAAGATTATTTTGAGACGGAAGAAGTGATGGGTAGTATACCAATTCAAGTTATAGTAGGATCTTGCAATGATTTTATGATTATGGTGAATAAAAAACTTTTTTTTCTCTAATGCAAACTTAACCATCGATCGAAATCATCATCATAACTTGCATCCAAATCAAATGGAACTCTAAATTCATTAATTGTTGAACCCTGAAGAAAATTTAGTACATAGTTCATGCAGCTTCTAAACCTCAACCTTACAATAGATATTAATAAACCTAAGGTATATCAATTAAAATTCAAGCTCCCAAATACGGGTGGCAACCAAAATCACTATTAGGTGATTACAAATTGTCATCTATTATCGATCGGATCGGTAAAGCAGGTTCAAATTTAATTCAATGAACAAGTTATTCTGGTAATGGCTTCTATAGTTCTGTTAGTATAAACAAATAACAAGTGCAGCGGCTATGGCAATGTGATTCAAACATATATACTCCATCTGTCCCATAATATTTTAAGTTCGTTCCTTTTTGGTTCCCTCTGTCCCATAAGTTCAAACGTTTTTTTTTTTTTTTTTTTTGTCCTAATTTAATGTTTTTATTTTACTTTATTATTTAAAACGGACAATGAGACTCATTTATCATTCTCCCAACAAAAACCCCCTATCACTTTCTTTCTCTTACTTTACTAACATTAGTACTTTCCTTTTTAATTACTCACTCCCTCCGTCCCAGAGTAAGAGTCTTTACTTTTCATTTTGGTACGTCCCAGAGTAAGAGTAAGAGTCCTATTCTTAAAATGGCAAAAAATCTTTACTATTCACCTCACTCATTCTCTATCATATTTTACTTTTATACTCACAACACCAATCAATTCACTATTATCTCTCACTCATTTTCTCTCCTACTTTACTTTTACACTCACAACATTTACATCACTTCCAATATTTATTAATAAGCGTGCAAATGAGGGGTAGGACTCTTACTCCGGGACGGAAGGAGTAGTATTTTTTGTTTAATCCCTATGCAAAGTAGTACGAACAAAATTGGGATGGAGTCGGAGGGAGTAAGTACCAAGGAATTATTTGAACATGTATCCATACAAAATATCCTACTAGAATTCAGCGCATTTCAGCTCATAGGTCTAGGGGTAGCAAATTGTACTCGATCGTACCAACCAATCCGTATACCAACCGTACAAATTATAATTGGTATAAAAAAGTCGGTATACCGAATTTTTTGATAGGTAGTACCGTACAATTTTTGTCTAATTTGTTGGTACACGGTATACAATATCGACTTTGGTTTGGTTGGTATACCATGCACCAACTTTATATATATATATATATAAACACACACGCACACACGCATATATATAATACTCCGTCTAATTGTCAAGATACTTGAAATATTTAAAGGGCAGTTTGGTCTATTTGATATTTATTGATTTTTTTAATACGTGTTTTAAAAATACAAGTATTTTGGGACGAATGGAGTATCAAATATTAATTTCTTTTTTCTAACCTTAAGTTACTTTATTACGATGAAAAAAAATAATCAAACTGCCTTATTGTAATCTTTTGGTTTTGGAGTCGTGGTGAATATTATTTAGAGCCACTGATTGTTTAGTTTGCAAGACTTCAATTGTTCTACTTTTCTTTAGTTACAAGACTTTAAAATTTGTATAAAATTTGTATTTGAGATCTATTTTAATGTTGTAATGTGTTTTTTTTATACTAGACAAGAAAATGTAACAAAAAAATGCAATTTTTTTTTGTCTTCATGTAACGACCCCAAAATTCGTTTTATTATTTTAATCTTTATTTTATATTTTGATAATTTTAATTTAAAATTTTGTGTGTATTTTATGTGTTGCATCATTTTATATGAATTTGCACATCTTATATGATTATTTGTGTTAGTTAAAATGTTAGTAGTAAAGCTTATTAGGGGAGTTAAGTGTTAGTGGGAAAATTTGTGGGTCTTTAGTGGAATTATAAGTTAGGGGCCAAAGTGTTGAATTTAAAAGTGCAATGAGTTATGTGTAAAAATGGGGTAAGAGTAGTTGATGATATCTTCTTCACTTCCCCTCCCCTGCGTTGTAGCTTACCCTCTCATCACTTTCTCAAAAAAAAAAACTCAATTCCTCCATTGTTGAAGAAAGATAGCTAAGGTAAGGGTTTGGTCTTATTAATTTTCCTTCTTTTAATTTACAACTCCATTTTCAAATCTAATTACATATAAATGTTCAGGGTGTTGAATAGATTCTTCCTACCGATCCATATTATTTTTCTTGACATCTTTTCCGGAAAATAGGTAAGTTACTAATTCCCCTTTAAATGTTAAAATGGTCATAAGTATGCTTTATATGCTTTATATGTGATAAAACAATGTTTTGGTATGTTTTGTTTATACTTGAAATTTGGGACAAAAAGGGAGTAGTATGAAATGGTTATTGTTGGTGTTGGTATTGTTCTTAGGCTAAGGTTTAGCCTTTGTGTAAGTTGAAATGTTAAGTGTTGCAAGTTTTGGTAATTTTGGGTTGTGAAACAAAAGGAGTGAAATTTGGTTTAGTTTTTAGGCCTGCCGGGTGATGTGGGCGGCCGCCCAAAAGTGGGCGTGCGGCCGCACATCTATCTGAAGGTTTTTCTTCTTGGAACAGGGCACTTTGGGCGGCCGCACAGCCCAGTTTGGGCGACCGCCCAGTTGTCTGAAAAAGTTTGGAGTTTTCAAATCCAAGGGATTTAGAGGTCAATCTTGGTCTAGTTTTTGGGTAGTGTCCTAAAGTACTTAGATGATTGTTGTGGATCACTAAAGTGGTAGAATTGGTTTCTTTGTGAACACAAGTGTTGTGAAATGTTAGTAAGTGATTAAATGAGCATTGTTGAACACTTTGTAATGTGTTGGAGTAGTTCATCTTCTTGATGTGTTTGGCATGATTCCCTACATTGGAATCATTGTCCCTGGTTGTTGTTTAAGCAAGTATTTCTATGTGGTGCTTGCGTGTAAAGTCCAGCTGGTACTTTTGTGTGTGTTGGGCAGTGATAGGGATTATAATGGTCTCCGAGCCAAGTACATTATAAGGCTCCTATCATTGGTTTCCCATTTTTAACCCCCTTCCTTAGGCCAAAGGTTGGGCACTTTGGGTTATGACTTTGTGTCATTTTCCCCCCGTTGTTGTTGTTGTTGTTTGGTTCCGGAACCCGTTTCAGCTCTTCGATGCTGCTCAGTTGATGCCTCTCAGATGGCTATTGTTTGGTTTGAGAACCTTGGCTCAGTATCCATGTATGAGTGTTCATTTCCGCTTTATGTGTTGCATGATGAGTTGGTCGTTATTTCCAACCGGTATGGGACGGTTGGCGATAGGGAGCCTCTCATATTATGTGCTATGTGCTATATAATCATTTGTGACATTGTTCCTTTATGTTTATCATATTAGCATGGAATGTAGTTGCATTTTAGTAACTTACTGAGATTTATTCTCACCCTTATTTGTTTACTGTTTTAGATAAGAAGGAGCCCAGGGGATAGTTACACACACAGGGAGGACGTCAAGGAGATCTTTGGGTAAGACATTTTGGGAAATGTTGTGTAAGTAAAGGATACATTATGTAAATGTAATACCTTTTGGGTAGTGTAACCATGACTTGGTTTGTATCATCTCTTTCAGTAGATGTTCGTGTTTGTAATTAAGTAAGAAAAGTTAGTAGTTATAGCCAAGTGGCTTAGTACTTGTTTGTGAGAGTTTGTTTTGTGACTTGTAGTCACGTTTAGTAAATGTTATTTGGTTATATAAGACTTTTTATGAAAGTATATTTCGAAAATTTTTCCTAAAACGTAGTTGGGACGTCTTCCGTGCGTGTCTCGAACGTGGGGCCAAGTAGGACCACGGGTCGGGGCGCGACAGTTGGTATCAGAGCTAGGTTGTAGATGGTCTAGAATGACTAAGTGACCTAGGAGGGTAGTTGAGTATGGAGGGAGTAACGTTGAGTGTTTTATGCAGGTTCTCAGTAAGAATGCCTGAACATGAGGGTGAACAGTCTGGTACTGCAGGCCAGAGTAATGTAAGGGAAGAGGCTCGAGCTATGTTTCAAGGGATGTTTGAGGCTGCAATGAAAACCATCCATGATCAGAGGCAAGGAGGAGAGCATGCACCTCCGAGGTATGGTCTAGAACAGTTTTTGAAGATGAAACCAACCGGCTATGATGGTGAACCAGATGTGACCAAAGTTGAGAGATGGATTGAATCCATGGAGAAGATATTTGATGTCTTAGTATGTACTGAAGAAGATCGAGTTAGGTTTGCTACCTACAAGTTGAGTGGAGCTGCGGAGTATTGGTGGAGAACATTGAAGGCTAGTTGGGATGAAGCTCATGTACCATATACTTGGGCAAATTTTCTGAGGAAGTTCAAGGAACATTTCATTCCAAGAGTGGATCAAGACCGGAAGGAAGTGGAATTTCTTAGCTTGGAACAGAATACAATGTCGGTGGCTCAGTATGCAGCCAAGTTCACAGAGTTATCAAGGTATTGTACTCATTTAATTGCAACAGAAGAGAGAAAGGCAACAAGGTTTGTGAAAGGGTTAAAGACAGTGATCCGGACTCAATTGGTGTCCCACAAGCTACAAGAGTTTCAAGATGCAGTTGATCGAGCTTATCAAGTGGAGCACGATATTGAAGAACACAAGAGGAAGGTGGAATTAACAAGTGCTGGAAGGCAAGGTAGACCACAACCGCAAAGGAATGATAATCGTGGAGGACAAGGGACTTCAACCCCATTTAGAGGACAACCACAAGGGCAACCGAGTGTGAGAAATCAAAGTAATTTCTCCGGGGGTCAAAGTAAGAGGGTTTGTAATTATTGTCAGAGGGAAGGGCACAGTGAGGAGCGGTGTTGGAAGAAACAAGGGAAGTGTTTGAATTGTGGGCAACTTGACCATTTTCAAAGAAATTGCCCGAGATTGGGGAGTCAACCATCGGGGAGTAGTGTTGGACCGTCCCAGGGTCAAAAAAGGGATGCCTCAGGAAAACCAAAGGTTCAAGGTCGTGTGTTTGCAATCAATCAACAACAAGCTTCGGATGCTTCCACCGTAATTGGAGGTATAATTTCTATGTCCAGTTTGAGGGCACGTGCACTTATAGACCCCGGCTCATCACATTCATATGTTTCTGTGTCTTTTGCATCTCGAGTGCATTCTTCCTTTGAGTTTTTTGCCTTATGTGCTAGAAGTGTCGACTCCTATGGGAGATTGTTTGATAGCTGACAAGGTGTTGCGTGATTGTGATGTGCATATTAGTGAGCATGTTTTACTTGCTGATCTAGTTATTTTGCCATTGCAAGACTTTGATGTTATTTTGGGTATGGATTGGTTAAGTAAATATCATGCCTCTGTTGATTGTTTTAAGAAAGTGGTTACGTTTTCTATCCCTAGTGTGCCTGTGTTTACTTTTGAGGCAACTTCTTTGGGTAAGGGAATTCGTATTATTTCGTATGTGAAAGCTAGGAGGCTATTGCACCGTGGTTGTGAGGGGTATTTGGCTTGTGTTTTGGATACTACTAAAAAGTCTCCTAAAGTAGAAGATGTGAATGTTGTTAAAGAGTTTCCTGATGTGTTTTCTTCTGAATATTCTATGCCTCCCGATAGAGAGATCGAGTTTGGTATTGACTTGATTCCAGGTACTACCCCTATATCTGAAGCACCTTATAGAATGGCCCCAGCTGAACTAAAAGAATTGAAGGTGCAATTGCAAGAGTTACTTGATCGGGGATTCATCCGTCCTAGTGTATCACCGTGGGGAGCTCCTGTATTGTTTGTCAAAAAGAAAGATGGGTCTTTGAGATTATGCATCGACTACAGGAAGCTGAATCAGGTAACTGTAAAGAATAAGTATCCTCTACCTCATATTGATGACTTGTTTGATCAACTTCAAGGGTCGGTCGTCTTTTCAAAGCTTGACTTGAGGAGTGGGTACCATCAGTTAAAGATCCGTTCTGAGGATATTTCTAAGACTGCTTTCCGTAGTAGGTATGGTCATTACGAATTTCTTGTTATGCCTTTCGGGTTGACTAATGCTCCGGCTGTTTTCATGGATATGATGAATCGGGTTTTCAAGCCTTATCTTGACACCTTCGTGGTTGTATTTATTGACGACATTCTTGTGTATTCCAAGTCTAAGGAGGAGCACGAGCAACACTTGCGAATGGTTCTATCTGTTCTTCGTGAGAAGCAACTGTTTGCGAAATTCAGTAAGTGTGCTTTTTGGCTCGATGAAGTGTCTTTTCTGGGGCACGTGGTTTCTAATAGAGGAATATCCGTAGATCCTTCCAAGATTGAAGCTATTGTGAATTGGAAGAGGCCTGAATCAGTTACGGAGATTCGAAGTTTCTTGGGTCTAGCCGGGTATTATAGAAGATTTATCGAGGGGTTTTCTAAAATTGCTACTCCATTGACTCAGTTGACTCGAAAGAATGTACCGTATCCGTGGGATGACAAGTGCCAAGCTAGCTTTGAAGAGTTGAAGAAAAGGTTGACTACAGCTCCTATCCTTGCGCTTCCTAATGGTAATGATGATTTGGTAATTTATAGCGATGCTTCTAAAGAAGGCCTCGGGTGTGTGTTAATGCAAAACGGAAGGGTGATTGCGTATGCTTCGAGAAAGTTGACTCCGAGTGAGCAAAATTATCCTACCCATGACATGGAGTTAGCTGCGGTTGTTTTTGCGTTGCACAAGTGGAAACACTATCTGTACGGAGCCAAATTGAGATATTTACCGATCATCAAAGTTTGAAGTACCTTTTCTCCCAAAAAGAGTTGAATAACAGGCAAAGATGATGGATGGAGCTATTGAAGGATTATGATTGTACTATCTCGTATCACCCGGGTAAAGAAAATGTGGTAGCCGATGCCATTAGCCGGAAATCTTTTATGGCTTCATTGATGGTGTGTGAATGGAAGATGTTAGAGGATGCTCGAGATTGGGATCCTTGTGAGTCAAAGCATGGGGCTATTTTTGCGAGTATTCAAGTATTACCAGTTTTGATTCAACAAATAAAAGAAGCTCAGAAGGATGATCCAGAGTTGGTGAAAATCGTGGATAAAATCGAAGATGGCAAATATGAGGATTTCTCTCTTAATTCCGACGGAGTGTTAACTTTCAGAGGTCGGTTATGTGTGCCTTGCGTGGTTGGGATTAAACGCCAAGTTCTTGATGAGG
Source organism: Campanula takesimana (assembly GCA_026119855.1). Lineage (NCBI taxonomy): Eukaryota > Viridiplantae > Streptophyta > Magnoliopsida > Asterales > Campanulaceae > Campanula > Campanula takesimana. The sequence goes on along the minus strand of JAOWBW010000403.1, from coordinate 1,011,205 downwards.
GCCACAAGTCGAGATATACTATTTATCCCGGGAGCACAAAAATGTATCAGAATTTGAAGCAACACTTTTGGTGGAATAATATGAAGAGAGAAATAGCGGATTATGTATCTAAATGTTTGACATGTCAACAAGTGAAAGCTGAACATCAAAGGCCTGCAGGGTTACTTCAACCGTTAGAGATTTCGGAATGGAAGTGGGAACATGTTACTATGGATTTCGTGACGGGATTACCTCGCACTCGAAGAAGGTTTGACTCAGTTTGGGTGATCGTGGATAGATTGACAAAGTCTTCTCATTTTCTACCTATTGAGATTAGTTACTCGATGGAGAGGCTTGCGACTTTGTATATAAATGAGATTGTGAGATTGCATGGTGTCCCGGTGAGTATTGTGTCTGATCGTGACCCCAGATTTACATCTCGGTTTTGGCAAGCATTTCAAAAGGCTTTGGGTTCAGAGTTGAAGTTCAGTACTGACACGCCCCCAGGTCCCGGGATCCCCTAATAGAACCTCGAACCTGGATGGAGTGCCTAACGGGAAACAAGAAACTTAACAAGAAACTTAATGACATTTGTTTAACAAACTGACATGATATATATACTCTAGAGTAAGGAGCTATACTAGCTCACAACACGAGTTCTAGACAAGAAAATTCAAAACCAAACTTAATACATACACAGCGGAAACATGCCTAGCACATAAGCTGGCATTAAGAGTACTATACAAGATGTCTAGTGACAACAAGAACTGTCTACCCCAAAATAAGGAGTTACAAAACCCATAATACATCGTCCTCACCAAGTGTAAAAGGACACAAGCCCCAAAATAATCACGACCTGCGAAGCAAGCTCCCAACTATGTCGAGCCTCACTGCGCACTATCCTTCTTTTCTGGGGGGGGGGGAAGCAAATAAAGGGTGAGATAAATCTCAGTAAGCTATTAGATGCAACTACATGACATGCTATCATGCAATTCAAGTAGATACTCAAGTAATCATATATTAAGTATCATCAAGTAACAAGTATATGAGAGGATAATCCACTCATCCAGTAGCACATAAAGCTAACCAAGCAAGTTATAAGGATATTGCTTCCTTCCTTATTCCTCCCAAGAATACCATTGTTGTCGAAGCTTGTATTACTTTGACATCACGATCAATAACAGGAACTGATTATTCAGTATATCAGAAGACCCGGTAACCAGTGTCATTCTCAATATCAGTACTCATGATTATTAATGAGGTGTTCGGGACGGGAAATTAGCATTCACTTTAGTCAGGCTTATTGCTCCAACTAAGGAAGCTATGCCCTTACTATGGCCGGTAGTAAGGGGTCGGGCAGAAATACATAGGGACCCGATTGTCACTTAAACCCAGCTCTCGCGACAAGCGTGAACCTATACATTTTCGAACAAGCAAGGAGAACCAGCTGGACTCACACAAGAAAGTACAAGTAGATATTTACTTGAACAACGGGAGAGGAACTAATCCAAATGTAGTGGACTAGCTCAACAAGGAACATGCTTCAAGTAATCAAGAAGTCACCTTGTATCAAAAAAATGTATGCAATGTTTGCACATACACAACAAGAACATGTCTCATACACGTTAGTGCTTGTTTATAGCACTTTCAAGTTCACTACCATACATATGTATTGGTGTCAAGTCAAGTACAAGATTTTATTATCTTATATTCAAGTTTTAATCCAATTCTTTGGATGTTCAAATCACGTACAAGCTTTTAATGTCTTATACTTCAAGTTAAAACTTCCAATCTTTGGACATTCAAACATGTATAAGAGTTATACATTTACTCTTACCAAATCCCAATCTTATTCTTAGGATGTTCAAGTCTAAGACCTTATGCTAATGCCTCTAAGGTGTACAATCATTGGATTCACAACAAGTATAACACATTAGTGCTTGTTCATAGCACTTTCAAGACATAAAGAAGAGATACTACTCTTATACTTATGTTCAATGTCCTAAAACACCTATCTAAGTGCTCTATACAATCACTTTAAAACCTCATTATTTTAGTCTTTGAATAGCCCTATAAGTCTAGGTTATTCAGCTTCTTTCGGATCTTGATTCCGACTTTCCTATAGAAAGTTATGAAGGAAACAATTCAAGAAGGAAATCAGAATTCCCACTTGGCACGACCGTGCGTGCAAAAGTGGCACGACCGTGCTATCAAAGCCGAGAGGTTTTCACACAAAATTCCTTTTCGGCACGACCGTGCCCATAAAAGGCGCACGACCGTGCTAAATCTGCCGAGGGATTTTCACCCAAAATTCATTTTTGGCACGACCGTGCCCATAAAAGGCGCACGACCGTGCTAACACTGCCGAGAGATTTTTGCCTAAAGGCAATATTTGGCACGACCGTGCCAATTAAAGGCGCACGACCGTGCTCAGCACATTTGATAAATTTCCCCTGAGTTCAAACTTAACAATTCTCCGTCCCAAGCTTAGGAGTAACTTTTCACTAACAATTAACAATACCAAGGAGTGCATACAAGTTCCAAAACTATTACTTTCATTTCTAGTTATTCCCTTTCACAGTAGATTTTTTTTCTCCTTTGTCCCACAATTACAAGTACCACAAAAATCACCCCAAACACAAAATTAACAATCACAAGTATCGAGAATAACATTTATGCATGTTATTACAAGTAAGGGGGAGCTAATAACTTACCTAGTCAAAATTCAAGTTGACCAAAACTTATTTCTGTTCGGCCTGGAACGCTCTATTCAACGCCACGAATATTAATCGGATCGGAATCAAGAACGGAGGGATAATTAAACTCGAGGAGTCGGGAATAGGGAAAACTTTTACCCTAGCTTTTCAGAACAGAGGGAGTGTACGTAATGAATTGGGGAGAAATGTCTTCCTCAGACAAACCCAACCAAGATGATAAACTTAAACTTTCAAAGAATTGCACTTAGGCCCCTCAAGTTTCACTTTAACAAAAAGACCCCCTGAAGTCCAACTTTCACAAATGACCCAAAAGTCAAAACTAGACATTTAACCACCTTAACTATTTAAAGCAGTTAAAACTTTAACCCCAAGTAAAACTAACACATAATATGCAAGTTCAAGTATTTAACAAGTATGTCAAATATTTAACAGGAAATAGGATGGGTGTTACATCCTCCCCACCTTAAAGAAAATTCGCCCACGAATTTTACTTACCAAAGTTTTCAAATAGGCTCGGGTATTTATCTCGCATCTCTTTCTCGGTTTCCCAAGTAGCCTCTTCAATTTCATGATTCCTCCAAAGGACCTTCACAATAGGAATCCTTTTGGTACGCAAAACTTGCTCTTTCCAGTCAAGAATTTCAACAGGCTGTTCCTCATAAGACAAATCAGGCTGAAATGGAATGGCCTCATACTCAAGAACATGTGATTCATCTGCCATATACTTGCGAAGCATAGCTACATGGAATACATCATGAATACCCGATAAAGAAGGAGGTAAAGCCACTTTATAAGCCAACTTCCCAACTCTTTCAAGAATCTCAAATGGACCCGATATAACGAGGAGATAACTTTCCTTTCTTCCCAAATCTCTTATACCTCTACGAGGAGAGACCTTCAAGAATAAAAAGTCACCTACCTGGAATTCAAGATCCCTTCTACGATGATCTGCATAACTCTTTTGTCTACTCTGAGCTGTGCGCAATCTATCTCGAATGAGTTTCACACTTTCAACTGACTGTTGAACCATTTTAGGACCCAAGAGTCTAGCTTCTCCCACTTCATCCCAGCATATAGGAGATCGACATTTTCTGCCATAAAGAGCCTCATAAGGAGCCATTTCAATGCTAGATGAAAACTGTTATTATAAGCAAACTCAGCCAAAGGAAGATGAGTATCCCAACTGCCTTTAAAATCAATAACACAAGCACGTAACATATCCTCAAGAATCTGTATAAGTCTCTCAGATTGCCATCAGATTGAGGATGAAAAGCTGTACTGAAATTCAATTTAGTACCCATAGCACCCTGCAGAGACTGCCAGAATCGAGAAGTAAAACGAGGATCTCTGTCAGATACAATACTCACAGGAACCCCATGCAGTCGGACTATCTCCTGAAACATATAAAGATGCCAACTGAGACAATGAATATCCCATGGAAACAGACAAGAAGTGAGCTGATTTAGTCAATCTGTCCACTATAACCCAACAGCATCATGGCCTGTCTGGTACGTGGCAAACCAGTCACAAAATCCATAGTAATATGCTCCCATTTCCACTCTGGAATTTCCAATGGTTGCAACAAAACTGCTGGACGTTGATGTCCACTTTTACTTGTTGACAAGTCAAACATTTGGATACATACTCAGCAATCTCTCTTTTCATATTGTTCCACCAGAAATATTTCTTCAAGTCTTGATACATTTTAGTACTTCCAGGATGAATAGTATACTTGGCTTTGTGAGCCTCTTCAAGAACTTTCTTCTTAATCTCAGGATCAACTGGAATACAAAACTCGACTTCGGAAGGTAAGAATTCCACACTGTGGAAAGAAAAATCTGATTGCTTTCCTTCATTTATTCCACTAATGATTTTCTGCAGTTCAGAATCCATTACCTGAGCTTCTTTGATCTGTTGGAGTAATCTGAAGTAGCTTTTATATTAGCAATGATAATTCCATGATTTGATTCACAAGGATTCTAGTCACACAAGTCTTCAAACATCTTCCATTCACGAATCATCAAGCAAGAAATATAAGTCTTTCTGCTCAGTGCATCTGCCACAACATTTGCTTTTCCAGGATGATAAAGAATAGTACAATCATGATCCTTCAATTTCTCATCCATCTACGTTGCCTCATGTTAAGCTCTTTTGAGAAAACAAGTACTTCAAGCTCTTTATGACCAGTAAAGACTTCAAATTTAGTTCCATACAAGTAATGCTCCATTTATGCAAAGCAAAAAATAATCGCAGCCAACTCTAAATCATGAGTAGGATAATTCTTTTCATAAGGAGATAATTTTCGAGAAGCATAAGCTATTACTTGCCATCTTGCATCAGAACACAACCCAATCCTTCTTAAGAAGCATCAGTATAAACCATGAAATGCTCAGAACCATTAGGCAAAGCCAAGACTGGAGCTGTAGTCAAACGCCTTTTCAACTCCTGAAAACTTGCTTCACATTTGTCATTCACTCAAAAGAAATAGCTTTCGAGTCATATTAGTCAATGGAGTAGCAATCTTGGAGAAATCCTCAATGAACCTCCGATAATAACTAGCCAAGCCCAAAAGAAACTACGGATTTCAGTCACTGTAGTTGGCCTCTTCCAGTTTACAACTGCTTCAAACTTTGGAAGGATCTACTGCAATACCAGTAGCAGACACAACATGCCCCAAGAATGAAACCTCTTCTAACCAGAAAGCACATTTGCTGAATTTTGCAAATAATTGTTTCTCACGAAGAACTTGTAATACTACTCTGAGATGTTGTTCATGCTCAGCCCGTGACTTAGAATACACAAGAATATCATCAATGAATACCACCACGAAGCAATCAAGATATGGTTTGAATATACGGTTCATCAAATCCATAAATACAGCTGGAGCATTTGTCAAACCGAATGGCATAACAATAAACTCATAATGCCCATACCTGGTACGGGAAAGCTGTCTTTAGGATATCCTCAGATCTGATTTTCAACTGATGATAACCACTTCTCAAGTCAAGCTTCGAATATACTATTGAACCTGAAGCTGATCAAACAAGTCATTCAATATGAGGTAACGATATTTGTTCTTGATAGTTACCTGATAAGATCTCTGTAATCAATACATAATCGCAGAGTCCATCTTTCTTCTGACAAATAACACTGGTGGCACCCCACGGTGATACACTAGGTCTGATGAAACCCCTTTCAAGCAATTCTCAAGCTGTGTTTTTAACTCTCCAACTCAGCTGGAGCCATTCTATAAGGTGCTTTAGAGATTGGTGCTGTACCTGGTAATAATAACTCAATACAGAACTCAAGCTCTCGATCAGGTGGCATACTATACTCAGAAGAGAACACATCTGAAAATTCAGACACAACAGGAATATCCTCCATCTGGGAACAGATAAACTCTGATCAAGTACACATGCGAGATACCGGCACAACCACGAGATAAAAGTTTTCTAGCTTTTAAAAGCAGAAATAACATGTATAGCACATAAAGGGCCTATCACCTTCAAAGGTAAATCAGGCAAACCAGGAAGAGAAAAAGTTATTACTTTTCTATAACAATCAACAGATGCATGATGCACATATAGCCAATCCATGCCAAGAATCACGTCAAAGTCCCTTATAGGTAACACGACTAGGTCGGCAAGAAGGGCATGATCACCCACAAGGACCTCACTTCTTGTAAACCTCAGAAGTAAACATGCAATCTCCCATAGGGGAAGATACTTCTAGCACATAAGGCATAGAATCAGGAAGAAGAACATGCAAATGCGACACAAAATGAGATGCCACATAAGAATGAGATGAGCCTGGATCTATCAAGACTCGCGCTCTCGTACTAGAAGTAATATAATACCTCCTATGACCGCAGAAGACTCAGCTACACCCTGCTGATCTAAAGCAACACTCGACCCTGAACTTTGGTCGACCCCCACTATCTCTCTAGAACCTGAGGCTGTTGACTTGTACCCCAACTTGATTTACTTTACTTTTAGAACAATTTCTAGCAAAGTGCCCCGCTTCACCACACACTATACACTTTCCTTGCTTTAGCCAACACTTGTCTTCAGAATGGCCTTCTTTCGAACCAATAGCCACATACTCTCCTGGAACCTTGGACTTGTCCTCGAACCAGTTGGTACACTACCTTTACTTTAGTGGCTGTCGGAATCGACGATCTTGGCGGCCAGATTTACCACCTTTAGAACCAGATCCCTGGTTCCTCTCTGATACACGACCAGTCATGGTTGTTCCCAACTTCACCTTGTGTTCTTCGATATCATTTTCAATAGTATAAGCCTCTCACTGCTTGCTGATAGCTAGTGAGCTGTAGAGAAAGAAGTTGCTTCCTGTACTCAGTCCTCAACCTTTAACAAACCTCTGTGCCTTCTTGGCTTCATTTGGAACTAAATGATCACAGTACCTTGCCAATTCTGTGAACTTGGTTGAGTATTGCCCACGGTCAGACTTCCCTGCTCCAGATTAAGAAATTCCATTTCCTTCTGTCTTGGACCACTGTTGGAATAAACTGCGACTTAAAAGCTTTAAGAAAATTCTCCCATGTCTGTGGTACAACTTCCAGTTCCCAACTCTTACTCAACACTTGCCACCAATGTTCAGCGGCTTCTCAAGTTTAAAGGTTGCAAAGGTTACCTTATCACCACCTGCCACATCTCAAGGCTATAAAGATCTCTCAATGCTTTCAATCCACTCCTCTGGCCTTTTTAGCATCAAATTCCCCG
>JAOWBW010000403.1:908214-1003667 GCA_026119855.1 Campanula takesimana | reverse complement strand
GAACCTTTATGCAAATCTCAAAGTTTATGAGCTCAAACTCCAACGAATCAGCGAAACTGAAGGAAAGTCAAAATCTATGGCTATATGGTGGTGCATAGAGAAGCTGCGCCTGCACTGCGCCTGCTCCTGTGCCTACTCATGATGAGAAAATTTCCGATCCCAAAATCTCTACTTCTGAGCTATTGGACATGGACGATGAAGACTTCACTTTATTTGTGAAGAAATTTCAAAAGTTTAGAAAATTCTCAAGACCCGGCTCAACCAACAAATTCAAGACTACCAGCAAAGCTCCTCAAAAAGTTTACAAGGAGCAGCGATTCAAAAAGAAAAGAAGATCTTGTTTGTTTTAATTGCAGGAAACCCGGACATTTGCATCAAGCTGCTCGATCCCCAAATTTGAATATATGCAGAAGAAGAGCATCCATACTCCAAATTCACTCCCAAGTTCACTCGTCACAAGGAATGATTGCTGAAGAAGAAGCACCAGCAAATGAGGCAGAACACTTGGATTGAAACAGACTCCGATGAGAGCGATAAGATTCCGATGATGGACTCGTCTGTTTGATGGCAAATGATGATGAAGTTGATACTTATGATTCTGATGATGACTTCTCCAAGGATGTTCCTGATATGAATGCCTTGAATAAACCTATCAAGAAATCTGCAGGTTTTCAAGAAGTGAAAAGGAAGAAAGGACCAACCATCAGCGAGCTCGTTGAACAAGGATTTCTCACTCCGGCTCAAAGTGATGGTGGATTGTTATTCTCACGATGTGATCTTAGTGCAAGGACAAGTTGAGAAAAGGAGCATACATTAGACTCAAGTTGAACCAACTGCTCCAATCTCCAAAATCAATGATGATGAAGTGATTGCTGAACAAGAAAAAATTGTTCAAGAAGGCTGAAAAGGTAATCACTAGATTTGATAGTATGAAGGAAGCTTTAGCACTATCATGTGATGAAATTTCCCAGCTTAAGACCGAGAAATCTCTACTTAAATCTGAACTCACCCTCCTTAAGGAGCAGATAAAGAGTATGACTCCTCTTACTGTTAAAAACACTTTTCTAACAGAACGAACTCACTTCTTAAAGTTCAAACGATGAATTGGTTGCTCAAATTACTGATCTTAAAAAGATTATAAATGAGTGGTCCAATTCTCGTGTCACTATGGAGAATATATTTGAGTCCCAAAAAGTCAGCGGTGATAAATGTGGCTTGGGATTCTCATCAACTAGTGACAACTTTAAATGTGATGTCTGTGCTGAAAGAGATAGTGAATTTACTAACCAACAAAATTTTGAAATTCCAAGGAAAAACATTCTAATTCAATGGGTAAAGGATAGGAAAAAGTCAAGAGACAAACATTCCATTATGTCTACCCAACGAAGCAATTTGGGAAAGCTAATGGGAAAGATATAGCTACAGATGAACCATCTCCTAGCAAAATCATTCTTGAAAATAGGCGCGCTCCTTCTCCGAGTGCTCATTATGCGCCTAAGAGCCACGCGCCTCATCTCCGTGCGCCTCCTAGCCCTATGCGCCCTCCGAGAAAAAGCGCTCCAAAATTTCAAAAGAAAGATTTGTTAAAGCTAGTTCATCTGACCCAAAGAAGAATGCCATCCCCAAGAAAAGTAAAAAGTTTGTGAAAACTCACGTGATTGGTGGCTTTCATCATTGTTCCATTTTTGATGTTCAGGGCACAAGGCCGTGGAATGCCTTTGCGATTCACTCCCAATGCAAAGGACGTAAAAATCCTAAGGTCAAGCAAGAGTGGGTTGTCAAAGGTTCTAACCCTAGGACCCAAAAGGAATAAAGGGGACCTGCTTAAATGTCTATATTTCAGGTTCTTTGTTTCATGGCTGGATCTTCAAAAACTAGAAATTATGAATGGATTCTCGATAGTGGGTTTCAAAACACATGACTGGAGATGAATCCTTATTAGAAGATGTCCATGAAGAAAGAGGTCCCTCCGTAACATTTGGTGATAATAACAAAGGTCAAGTTTGTAGCATATGGAAAGCTTAAGAAAGACAAAGTGTGCATTTGAAAGAGTCTCACTCGTCGAAGGGCTCAAGCACAACTTATTATCCATATCTCAATTCTGCGACAAAGGATTAGAATGCCATTTCACTTCAACGCAATGTCTTATCAAGAATGGCAAAACTGGAGCTATCTTACTCACGGGATATCGTAAGACAAATATTTATATTATTGATTTCCATAGTATGAACTCTAGTACTAATATTTGTTTTGTAGCAAAAAGTGTGAACGAAAATAGTTGGCTGTGGCACAAGCGCTTAAGTCACTTGAACTTCAAGTATCTATCTAAACTCAGCAGGAAAATCTTGTCAAAGGACTTCCCAAGGTTGCTGATCATCATGACAAAAAGTGTGCCGCGTGTCAACTTGGCAAACACCGAAGCAGTCATTTTCAAGCAAGTCAAATCCTTCAAACTACTAGATGTTTGCAATTGCTTCACATTTGTAACGACCCCAAAATCCATTTTATTTATTTAAAATTTATTTTATATTTTGATAATTTAATTTAAAATCATATGTGCATTTTATGTGTTGCATCATCTTATATGAATTTGCACATCTTATTTGATTATTTGAGTTAGTTAAAGAGTTGGTAGTAATGTTGTTTGGGGAGTTAAGTATTAATAAGTGGAATTTTATGGGTTTATGAAAATGGTTCTTAAGGGGAGTAAGTGATAATTGTTAAGGAGTTAATTGGTATAGTGGATTTATAGGGGCTTTAGTGAAAGTTAGAATTGAGGGGTTTTAAATGTTGGAAATGGAATTTGAGTGATTTATATGAAGAATTGAGTAAAATCTTACATTTATCTCATCTCCCTCCCTCCCCTGCGTTTGCACACCACCACTTTCCAAATCATTTTCCCTGAGAATTGCCATTGTTGTAGAAAGAAGCAAAGGTAAGTTTTGTTCTTGTTGATTTTCTTTATTTAATTTACTACTCCATTTTTAAATCTAAAAATATATAAATGTTCAGGTGGTTTGAGTAGGCCATTTCTACCGGATCAAATATTATTTTCTTGATACTTTTCCGGAAAATAGGTAAGTTACTAATCCCCCTTTAAATGTAAAATAGTCATAAGTATGCTTTATATGCTTTATATGTGATAACACAATGTTTTGGTATGTTTTATTTATACTTGTAATTTTAGGACAGAGGGAGTAGTAAGAACTTGTTAAATAGCTTGTTATTGTTGGGAATGCTATAGAAGTTGTGTTAGTATTGTTCTTAGGCTGAGTTTTTAGCCTTTGTGAAAGTTGCAAATGTTAAGTGTTACAAGTATTAGTAATTTTGGGTTGTGAAACGAAAGGAGTGAACTTTGGTTAAGTTTTGGTCTGCCGGGTGATGTGGGCGGCCGTCCAAAAAGGGCGTGCGGCCGCACATCTATCTGAAAGGTTTTACTCTTGGGACAGAGCATTTTTGGGCGGCCGCACAGCCTGTTTGGGCGACCGCCCAGTCATCTGAAAAGTTTAGAGTTTTGAAACCAAGGGATTTAGAGGTCAATCTTGGTCTAGTTTTTGGGGAGTGTCCTAAAGTACTTAGATGATTGTTGTGGATCCCTAAAGTGGTAGAATTGGTTCCTTTGTGAACACAAGTGTTGTGAAATGTGAGTAATTGATTAAGTGAGCATTGTTGAACACTTTGTAATGTGTTGAATGGTTCATCTTCTTGATGTGTTTGGCATGGTTCCCTACATTGGAATCATTGTCCCTGATTGTTGTTTAAGCAAGTATTTTCTATATGGTGCTTGCGTGTAAAGCAGCTCGTACTTTTGTGTGTGTTCGGGCAGTGATAGGATTATAATGGTCTCACGAGCCAAGTACATTATAAGGCTCCTATCATTGGTTCTCATTTTTAACCCCCTTCCTTAGGCCAAAGGTTGGGCACTTTGGGTTATGACTCTGTGTCATTTTCCCCGTTGTTGTTGTTGTGATTGTTTGGTTCCGGAACCCGTCTCAGCTCTTCGATGCTGCTCAGTTGATGCCTCTCAGATGGCTATTGTTTGGTTGAGAACTTGGCTCAGTATCCACGTATGAGTGTTTATTTCCGCTTTATGTGTTGTATGATGAGTTGGTCGTTATTTCAAACCGGTATGGGATGGTTGGCGATAGGGAGCCTCTCATATTATGTGTTATATGCTATATGATCATTTGTGGCATTGTTCCTTTATGTTTATCATATTAGCATGTAATGTAGTTGCATTTTAGTAACTTACTGAGATTTATTCTCACCCTTTATTGTTTACCGTTTTAGATAAGAAGGAGCCCGGGATAGTTCACACACAGGGAGGACGTCGAGGAGATCTTTGGTAAGACATTTTGGGAAATGTTGTGTAAGTAAAGGATACATTATGTAAATATAATACCTTTTGGGTAGTGTACCCGTGACTTGGTTTGTATCATCTCTTTTAGTAGATGTTCGGTTTGTAATTAAGTAAGTAAAGTAGTAGTAGTTGTAGCCAAGTGGCTTAGAACTTGTTTGTGAAATTTTGTTGTGTGACTTGTAGTCAAGTCTAGTAAATGTTGTTTGGTTATATAAGACTTTTTATGAAAGTATATTTCGAAAAATTTTCCTAAAATGTTTGTGACGTCTTCCGTGCGTGTCCGGACGTGGGGCCAAGTAGGACCACGGGTCGGGGCGCGACAACATTGATCTATTTGGACCAGTCACCACCGCAAGTATTAGAAGAAACAAGTATACTATAGTTGTGGTGGATGATTATTCAAGATATACATGGGTAGAGATGATGATTACAAAGATGATTGTTATGATATTCTCACTACCTTATTTCGACTGCTCCAAACCCAAAAAGAAGACGACATCGTTAGTGTTTCGATCCGACAATGGAACAGAATTCAAAAACAACGGTGTTGCTCGATATTGTGAAGATCATGGGATAGATCACAACTTTTCAACCGCCAGAGTCCCTCAACAAAATGGCGTTGTTGAACGAAAGAATAGGACGTTGATTGAAGCGGAAAGACGATGATAGCTGAAGCTAAATTACCTAAGTACTTTTGGGAAGAAGCTATCAACACTGCATGTTTCACTCAAAATCGTTCCCTCATCAACAAACTTCACAACAAGACTCCGTATGAACTTTGGCGTGGTAGAACTCCCAACATTGCATTCTTCAAGATCTTTGGTTGCAAATGTTATATCCTCTACAACGGAAACGATCATAGAGGTAAATTCGATGCCAAAGCCGACGAAGGTATTTTTGTTGGGTATGCCAAACACTCTAAAGCTTTTCGCATTTTTAATAAAACTACATTAGTGATAGTTGAATCTGTACATGTTACTTTTGATGAACATTCTCTCCTTGAGCACATTTGGCTCCAAATGTTGCTGATGATTCTGTTGAGCTAAATGATACAGGTGCTCCTATTTATGTTGCGCCCACTCAAGATCAGAATTTATCTACTCAAGGAAATCCATCTACATCAAATGCGCCTAATTCAATGTATAATGCGCCTGGTGAATCCTCTATTTCGCCTCATTCCAATGATGCGCCTCATGATTCCTCTCACGCGCCTATTTCTACTGCTGCATCTGGTGTTAACCCAAATTTCGATTCTGAGCCAGTTCAACTCCCAAATTTTAATGACTTTGAATCTGGTGAAGATGTACCAATTGAAGACCTTCAAGTTACTACGACTCAATCTAACTTACCTCCTGAAGTTCGTGAAGTTAGAGGTCACCCAATTGCTAACATCATCGGTGATCTACAAGTTGGTGTTCGTACAAGGAGAGCTACAAACTTTGATGCTTACACTGCTTTTATCTCTCAAATTGAACCGAAGAAGGCTGATGAAGTGATCCAAGATCCTAATGGGTTGTTGCAATGCAAGAAGAACTCAATCAATTTGAACGATGTAAGGTTTGGACTCTAGTTCCAAGACCAAATGATCATGGAGTGATTGGTACGAAATGGGTGTTCAGGAACAAGATGGATGAGAATGGAACCATCACGAGAAACAAAGCAAGATTGGTTGCACAAGGCTATAGGCAATAAGAAGGAATTGATTACGATGAAACTTTTACGCCGTAGCAAGACTTGAAGCTATGAGATTATTTCTAGCTTACGCCGCTCACAAGAACTTCAAGTTATATCAAATGGATGTAAAAAGCGCGTTTCTAAATGGTGAACTCCAAGAACAAGTCTATGTTGCTCAACCACCTGGGTTTGAAGATTCACAATTTCCAAATCATGTGTACAAACTCCAAAAAGCTTTGTATGGACTCAAACAAGCACCAAGAGCATGGTATGATACACTATCAAAGTTTCTCATCGAAAAAGGCTTCACTCGCGGTAAAATCGATACAACTCTTTTCATTGCCAAACATAATGGTCATAAATTACTTGTTCAAATTTATGTTGATGATATTATATTTGGTTCTACTAATGAATTGTTGTGCAAGCGCTTTGAGAAACTAATGAAGAGCAAGTTTGAAATGAGCATGATGGGAGAACTCACATTCTTCCTCGGGCTCCAAATCAAGCAAATGAGTGAAGGCATCTTTATCAATCAAGCCAAATACACAAAGGACTTAATCAAGAAGTTTGGACTTGAGAACGCCAAAGAATACGATACTCCAATGGCCACCGGCAACAAACTCGACAAAGATTTAAAAGGTAAACGTGTTGATCAAACTCTCTATCGAGGTATGATTGGCTCACTCCTTTATCTTACTGCTAGTAGGCCCGATATTATGTTTAGTGTTTGTGTTTGTGCTCGTTATCAATCCGACCCTAGAGAAGCACACTTAATTGCTGTGAAACGTATTATAAGATATCTCTCTGGCACTGCTAACCTTGGACTTTGGTACACCAAAGATTCGTACTTTAAACTTGTAGGTTATTCAGATGCGGATTACGCAGCGTGCACCATTGATAGGAAAAGCACTAGTGGCACTTGTCATTTCCTCGGATATCGACTTGTGTCATGGGCAAGTAAGAAACAAGCTTCTATATCTGTCTCAACAACCGAAGACGAATATATCGCTGCGGGAAGTTGTTGCTGTCAAATACTTTGGATGAAGCAGCAATTGGTGGACTATGATATCATCGAAGAAAATTGTCCCATCTACTGCGACAATACATCAACAATTGCGGTTTCTGAAAATCCTGTCATGCACTCAAAGACCAAACACATCGACATCAAATATCACTTCCTCAAAGACCACGTGGAGAAAGGAAATATACATTTGGAACACGTGGGAACCGACTATCAAATCGCCGACATTCTAACGAAAGCACTTGACGCGAAACGGTTCATGTTTTTGAGAGGTGAAATGGGTATGCTTGAACTTAACTAAATTCAATATAGTTGTCAATACTAATGATTTTATGTTTTGTTGAGTTATGAGTAAACTAGGTTCAAATGTTAAATCATTTCAAAGTTTCAAGGAAACTTCCTGCGCGCCTAGCATCTCTTGCGCGCCTCACTATCCTGCGCGCCTATCATCCATGCGCGCCTAACATCTAATACGCGCCTTAAGGACTAATGCGCCCCGTCATGTGCGCATTTACTTCTGCGGCTCAATCAATGCTACCATACTTATTATCTCAATAATTGATTGTATTAAATTTTCACAAAGTACCAGGTACGTAAATTCCCATCATTTATTATAGGAATTTTTTCTTTAGACATTCCATTAATTGTTCAAGGGTACTTGTGCAATTAATTTTTCCCTCGTTTTGCGTTTTTCAAAATTTTATTTTCTGGGGATATATTTCTTGCACCCCAAACTTACACCAAAATAGATGGTTTTGGGGTTTGTGCAAAAATTAGTCAAAATTGCTCATATACTTAAAGGGAAAGTGGAGCAGTTTTTCTTTTACCCAAAATGTCACATCATGACACTTTATGTCATTCTGCATTCAATGTTCTTCAAATCACAAAAACCCTCAATTAATGCGCCGTACCACCTGTCATGATGAGCCGTCTTTCTTAAAACCCCTCATAAATGCAAATCCTTTCAACTTCCATCTTTTTAAATTTTAACCCTATTATTTCCATATCAGTGCAATATTTTTAATCATAACCTATATATACTTTCCTTCTCTCTCTCTCTCTCTCTCTCTCACCAACTCCATCTTTTATCTTCACCCCCTACCAACTCTCAGTCTCTCTCTCCCGTCTCTATCTGCTCTCTCTCTCGTTTCTCTACCCTTATATAAATTCATCATTTCCTTCTCTTTTTCTTTATATATATCTTTTATGGGTCCTAAGAAAGCTTCGAAATCTACACAAGACGAAATGGTATGGATTCTTAAACTCTTTAAATTTCTGAATTTCTTTTTCTTCATTCTCTGTGTTCGGCATTTTCAAAACCCGAATACCCATTTTTTCTTGTTTAATCTTGCTTCGGTGATCCGTTTTCAAAATCGTTTGTTAGGTTATGTTCATTTCATGATTTCGAGTCTTTATAGCTAAACTTTTCAACGATCAAGTCGTTATATTTCGCAAATCTGAAGATTTTCCATTTTTGACTTTTCGGTTTTTCGGTTCTTTGAATCCATTTACTGGATTCGTTGTTGATTCTTACTTGTTTTGTTTTACATTTTTGTTATCCTTGTCTTCGTGCGGTCATTTTGATATATTGTATGCTTGATTTGGTGAAGTTTCACGAATTATGTGTCTTGGTGTTCTTGGTGTTCTTCGAGCACTCAAGGCGTGTTCTTCGTGTTCTTCATCATTTTTGCTTGACTTGGGTTTCATAATTTTCAAAACTTGTTTTTCAAAATTTTCACGTTTTGATTCTGAAAACTTGCATATGTATGTTTGCTTGTATTTGTGAGTTTTTATACTGAGTTTAAATTTCTACATAGTAATGCGCCTATATATGAATTCATGCGCCT
Organism: Campanula takesimana; assembly: GCA_026119855.1. NCBI lineage: Eukaryota > Viridiplantae > Streptophyta > Magnoliopsida > Asterales > Campanulaceae > Campanula > Campanula takesimana. The sequence continues at coordinate 994,765 of JAOWBW010000403.1, read as the reverse complement.
AGTATGATTATGCGCACATTGATATTATGCGCCTCAAAGTGATTCTTGCGCCTACTTGTGTTGCGCCCCAATCCTTATGCGCCTAATATCATTATGCGCCTACACTTATTATGCGCCCCAAATTCATACTTAGTCAATTTTTATGTTCAAATTTTTCTTAGTATATTTCATAGAACCATAAATATGCGCCCTGTATTTCTATGCGCCTCATAATTTCCTGCGCATACTATAATCATGCGCCTTGACTCACTGTGCTCTCTTATGCGCCCATGACTCTCTGCGCCTAATTATTTTATGCGCCTAAAATTTTGTATGCGCCTAGTCCTCACTTTGTTTATTTATGATTCTATGCGCCTAATTCACACTAATTCCTTTCATTGTTTATCTTTTTCAGGATCTCAATAATTTCAGACCTGGTGAAACCTTTGATTTAAACGAGCTAGCTGCTGATCCCATGGGTGTAGATGTTATGGAATATATCAGACTTGCTGGACTCCTTCCTTTATTTACTCTGGAGCAACCTTTCTACTCACCGCTCCTAGTTGATGAATTCTTCTCCACAGCTAAATTTGTGGAAATTCCAACTGATGTAGAAGGGATGGTGCGCTATCGGATACGCGCGGTGGTTCAAGATGTTGAAATCACTATGTCTGCTGGCACTATCAAAAAGATTGTCAACTTCAACACTACTGGCCCTTTGAGTGTTGCTGGCAAAATCAGTTCTTATTCAGACGCTGCTCAAAATATTATGGCACGCTCTCTTCTCAAGATCCCTACTCTTCAAAACAATATCAAGACTGTGGAAATTAGAGATGGTGGTGACTTACTGGCGCATGTTGCGCATCTGGTTGGCACTTCCATTATCTTTAAAACTGGAAATGTCAACAGATTTATTATGGAGCAGTGGGAATTTACAGCTGCTATTATGGCAAAGACCATCCTCAACTGGCCTCATATCTTATTCACAAATCTTCACGATCAGATTGACAAGTACAATAAAAACAAGGCTGAGGGAAAGACGAAGTTCAAGACTCACTGCCGTATTCTAACAAAGATCTTTCTCTCCTATCCTGCTCTTGCAAATTTCCTTGCTCAGAACCCAGCCTACCAAACCACTGATGTCCCTATTTTTGGTAAGGACAGTTTAGTGATGAAAAGGCGCAGAAAGCGCATGGCCAAGCGCGCGCCAAGGGTGAAAGGCGCTCAGTTGGTAGATGAAGCCACTGATTCTGATGAAGAAGCAGCTGGCGCAGATGGTGAAGAAGAAGCTACAGTAGCGCCACACGCAGAATCTGGACCTATTCCTGGCGCAGTTAAAGGCAAAGGCAAAGGGATTGCTGAAGAACCAAGCAGACCTGCTAAGCGCCCCAGAACCGACACTGAAGAAGAAAAAGAGCTGAAACGCGCTAAAGAAGCAAGTAGACTGGAAGCGCAGTTGAAAAGGGATGAAGAATTCAGATTGAAACAGGCTGCTGATTTATCTAAATCTGAAAGGCGCAAAGGCGCAGGGTCTAGCGCTGATGCACGCGCGCCTGCTCCTGATGCGCCTCCAACTGTTCATGCGCCTCCATCTGATCGACAACAACTCAAAGAAAAAATCTCTGCAGATTTATTTGGTGAAGATATTGAGGATCAACCTCAGGGGGAGCCAGAACCTTTAAGGCGCAAACCATCTTCTGTGCGCCCAAAGGCTCCTGCGCCTCATCCTGAAGAAATTTCTTCAAGTGCAGAGCATCTTCCATCTCCTCCCCGCGCTCCTACTCCGCGCCCCTCTACTCCCGCGCCTCCTCCTCCCACTCCTGATATGAGTGTGGTTATTTCTCTTCTCCAGCAACTCCAGCAAGGCCAGTCTCAAATGAACTCACAATTAGAGCTTCATACTTCAATGCTTACCCAGCAGGCTGATGAGATTGCTGCCATTAAGGGGGAGATAAAGCGCATAGATGCCAACATCAAGGACAAACACTTCCTGACCCCTCAACAGTGGAATGATGCTATTGATCAGATGAACGATTTATTCAAAGGTACTCTTGCTTCTCTTCACGAGCGAATTAGCGCTGGCATCCAACTCACCGATGGCCAAGATTTTATTAACGCTATAAAGGAAGTAGAGTCGAACATAGCGGGTGATATAAGGAAACTGTTTGAAATGGTGGCTGGAGATAGCCATAAGTTATTGAGCGTTGTTGATAAGCTCAACGAAGTTAATGATGAGCTACAAATCCTGGGACTATCTGTCTATGGCGCAGAACCAAATGATGAACCAAGCGCTGCTCCAATTGCGCCTGATTCACATGCGCCTGGATCTCATGCGCCCTCTTCCAGCTCTGCTCCAGCTCCTAGAGCGCATGTTGACATTAATTCCCTGCTTTCAAAGATTGATGTTTTGAAGGAATTAATTGTCACTCACTTCAACGCCGCGCACTCCAGTGCAGACTGGCGCTCAGATAGGATTTCCTCTGACATTGTTTCAGCGCAGGCTGCCATTGAAGCTAACTTTCAGAACATTGCAGAAAATGTCGCTCAACAGCAAGCCATTACCCAACGCACCATTGATGAATATCAAAACATCAATGTTGGTCATTTGCGCTACCTCAGAGACGGCGTCACTGACACTCATGGTTTAGTGAACCGTAGTCATCAGCTTGCAAAGCAAATTCAGCGCTCTGTTTCAGAGATCATTGAAGGATTGAAGGACGATGACGCGCCTCCCAACCCTTAGTTTCTATTTGTTTGTAAGTTTGTTAGAACTCTGTTTTAGTGTCTTTTGTGAGACTACTTTTTGAGTTAGTGATTTAGTGCTTACTTGTTTTAGCACATCTTTTGTCTTTGTTCTATTCAAAACTTGTAATCTGTAACTCCTACATCCCAAGTTTATTTGAGAACAATGCATCACTTATTATCAAACTTTGTTCACTCAAACTCCTTGTTTGTAGAACAATGAATATTTTTTAAATTCATATGCATCATACTGAATTGTTTCATTCATGCATTGAGTTTAAACTTGGTTTAAACACATTTCAAAACTAAAATTCATATATCATTTTGAATGTGTTGAACTGTTGTTTCTATATTTCCATATGTAGTGTGTTATCCTTATTGGAATAGATTAGAAAACTATATCTTGGACTAGTGTGTGCATTAACTTGAGACATGATTTATCAAAGTTATTTATTTGAACATGTTTTTATCAAGTATAATGTTTGTCCTTGATATAGTAGGTAATGGCATCAATCAAATAGGGGGAGATTGTTGGGTATGCCCACATATATCTCAGTTTTAATGTAATATAATTTATTTGGATTTGATTGATCCATCACCTAAGTTTTATTTTGTGGACTTTAGACCCACATGTAAGAAGTATTTATACTTCATTTTTTAGGTTGCCCATTGTTATAGAATAGGCTTAGAAATAGGGCAAGAAGATCAAGATTCAAGAAAATCACATTTTGAGCTGAGCCATGCGCCTTCTAGCGCGCGCATATAAGCATTCTTCTAAAAAATGCTATGCGCCTCACTTTGATCATACGCACCATGCGCCTCATATGCCTTAGCGCGCGTAGTCTCTATGCGCCTCTTGGCTCAACGCGCCTCAAAGTGTTTATTCAACACTCAGTGATTTATTGAAGATTCAAAGACTTGAAGAGAATTCAAATTACGCCAATGATCCAACGGTGGTTAAAAGATGCATATGCGCCTAATCTGTTGACACGTGTCCATAACGGTCACATTTATGTTGAGTGTCAAAGTGGCCATAATATATGCATGCTCCAATCAACGAGTGACAGCACATCTTATCCACAAGGATCTCCAACGGCTAGTTTTTTGAAGTTCACTATAAATACCCCATAACTTCAACATTTTGAAGTTGCTGAGTTTTGCTAAGAATTTCAAGAATTTCTCTCTCAAAGCATTTGTTGAAGATTTGAAGATTGCCTTTGTTTTTCCAGAATTTCTCAAGAACATCTTCATACCTTCATCCTTAGCCCAGATCTTCAAGCTATAACACTTTAGTTTCATTGTGCTCTAAATCATAAAGATCTAAAGAGCCTTGATACTAAAATCACACACGCACCTCTTTAAGTTTGATCACTTAGATCCTTCTTTTAGAGATACACCGGTTATTGTTTTGGATTTGTTCATTCATAGAATATTAGATCTTGAGTTAGTGTAGAAGCTCAAAAGTTGTAATTTGTAACACTTACTCATTATATAAGATCTCCATTAGAAATCCAAGACTAACCATCTTGGTAGAGGACGTAGATCTTTCATTGATCGAACCTCTCCAAATAGCTTGTGTTATTATCTTGTCATTTACTTTCAAGTTATTATCTTCACTCACTATTTGCTTGTTTACTCATTGTAGATTGATTGATCTGAGTTGTGTTGTGTTGTTAACTCATTTGCCTTAGTTTCTTATTTCACCCACTTTGAGCCAAAATCCTTAGTGTGTGTGTGCGCCCCTTTATCGCACTTTGCGCCTATTTTCATTACTAAATTCCGCTGTGCATTTCACTCACTCACTTAAGCGCATATCATAACGCTTACTTGATAAAGTGCGCATTTGCAATTGAGTTTTTCAAGGGTACGAAAATAATTTTAAAATAGCTATTCACCCCCCCTCTAGCTATTTTTCATACCCTTGTTGCCCTTTGGGACCAACAGCTTCATTGTCCCTATTCTGATGAACTTCGCTTCTTACTATAAATTGAGACGCCCAAATGCTACTCCAAGTGACACTTGGAGTAAACGCTAACCAAGCTTTCCAAACACAACTAGATTTAAAAGTTTTGTAGAACAGAATTGTAGATCATAATAAAAGGCTCTCAACAAAAAGAGAGAAATCATAAAGCTCTTAACAAGCAGAGAAAACACAAGGCTCTCTACAAAGAAAGAAAACACAAGGCTCTCAACAAACAAAGATAAATCATAATATTCGATCTTACTAAACATCAAAATTGAAGAAACAAAAACACAAATATGAACCTAAAACCCTAATTTACATTTATTTATTAACAAAATCATCAACACAAATATTTGTAATCTCAGTGAATTGAGATTGCAAACAATTATGTTGTTAAAAAACTAACCAAAAGAAGAAGATTGATCGAAGAACAAAGGAAGAGGAAGAACCTGGAATTGACGATCGAGGAAGAGAAAAAAAATATCAATATCATTTAGTTACTTGATATTAATATATTCACATAAGTTATTAAATGTTAGATTTTACTAGGTTTTCTTTTTATGTAGGATATAATTATGCTTATAGATGCGCTCACGTATGTATAAGTTGATAATTATATACTCCCTCACGCCACAAATATAAATAAAAAAGGACAATTTTTTTTCCTTAAATTCAAAGTAAACTTGATCAGTTTCAATGTAAAACTCATTAAATATAACTAAATTTATTACTCTTTTAACAAAAATACCCCTAATTAATTACTCGAATTTTTTCTCAAATAATTCTTTTATTTTTAAGTATTTACCAAAGTACCACATTTTTCAAAGTATGTACCAAAATAGTCGACTTTGAGGTAATTCGCTTCTAGGAAAAGTGTATTACTTTAATTCGCTAATGCCAAAAGCGAATTACCTTTGACCTGATTAGGCCCGCGGGTTAATTAACGTTAACCTAATTCCACATAATTCGCTTCTCACGGAAGCGAAATATGTTTAAATGAATTTGATTTTCTCGGAAGCGTATTAGGTTTACAACCCTACCACTTCAATTCAGTTCAGTTCATTCACAGACACCATAGACAGAGTTCGAGAGGGCGACAAAGGGACGATATCTGGGCGATTAACGTTGTTTGTTGGTCCGATTGTTAGACGTTTTCTCAATTCGAAGCTACAGCATTTTGTTCCTATTATAAAATGTAAGTCTTTCTTTATTTTTAGCAAAATATCTATCATATGAATGGGTTGGGATTTTGCGATTTTTGGTTCAATTTTGTGAGTGATTGTCGACTGGTTATGGAGTCTAGTAGCGTTTATGATTTGGTTTTTGTACAATTATATTGAATTTGTGTTATTTGCATGTTTGATTTCAAAATTTGGTTTGAAATTGGGTTTTAAATCCTATTATCAGTTTTCAGAAAGGGAATTTTGATGATTTTTATTTATAATTTTCTTTGAAAGTATGAAAATTATTTTTGGACTGAAGAATTAATGCAAAAATGTGATGGAAGATGATCTTGTCCCTCAGTAAAGCAAAAATGTGATGCAAGATGATATTGTGTTCTGAACAAAACTACATACTCTGTCTTTGGTCTCTTAGTTAATCAATTTTTGTATTTGCTCTCTCAGTTAATCAAGTGATTGATTACCTGTTTGAAAATTAACACTCCCTCCGTCCCACACTTTCCATCTAATTGTGGGTTTTTTATTGTTACAGATGGATGTAGATGAGCCGTTTGTAGATCCGGGTCTTTTGAACCGGACGGTGCTGACGTTACAGGGTTCCATAGATCTTCTCAGCTATGGGCGAGAAAAGCGAATTCATTTAAACATATTTTGCTTCCGTGAGAAGCGAATTATGTGGAATTAGGTTAACGTTAATTAACCCCGCGGGCCTAATCAGGTCAAAGGTAATTCGCTTTTGGCATTAGCGAATTAAAGTAATACGCTTTTCCTAGAAGCGAATTACCTCAAAGTCGACCATTTTGGTACATACTTTGAAAAAGGTGGTACTTTGGTAAATACTTAAAAATAAAGGAATTATTTGAGAAAAAATTCTAATTACTCATTATCAAATACAAGTGCACAATTATTACGCATTTAATACGAGGATATATTAGTAATTCTAATATATTTTGTTTGTAAATTCAAGTGAACAAAAATAGCATTTTCCGGCACTTTCATAAGTGCCGCTAATTTCCGGCACTTTTGGAAAAAGTGCCGCTAAATTTCCGGCACTTTTTATAAATGCCTCTAATTTTCGGCACTTTTTTATAAAGTGCCGCTAAAAACAAGATGTTTTTTTTGAAATTTTTATTTTACTTTTAAATTTAATATTATTTTTCATGTAATTTTGCTTTGATTTGTTACTTATGTTAGATTTTTATGGACTACAATAATAGAAATACCCTAATATAAGTTTTTGTTTTGTAATAAATGATGTGAAAATTTATAACAAAACATGAATTAGCCTAGCGGTAGAAGGTGTGCTTCATTTTCAATAGGTCTTGTGTTCAAATCCAGGTAAGTTCAATTATTTTTTTATTTAAAATACGGCACTTTAAAAATTGCCGAAAAGTATTGCCGACACAACTTTTTCCGGCACTTTAAAGTGCCGCTAAAAATCATTTTTGTTGTATTATTATGTTTTTTTTTTTTTTTTTTTTCTGTGCTTGTGTTTATAGCCGGATGGAGTATGTGGGACCTCTCTTTGGTAGAGTGTTTTAGTCAAACACTATGGAAAATATGTTTTTCACTTCTACTCCCCCGTCTCACTTTAAAATTTAAAATTAATCATTTTTAAGTGTCTTACTTAAAGTTGCAAAAGTTTAAAATGAAAAGTTTATAATATTTTTAATTAATGAGTCTTACTTGTCATACACATATAAACTAACTCACTTACTATTCTCTACTCACTTTCTCTCTCATACTTACCTACACTCACAACATATCACCTTTTTAACTTTTTCCTTAATTCTCATGCATAACATTATTTTTGCACATTGAAATGAGAAGGAGTATATACGTACCAAAGAAATTTTAAAAAACAATTTATTACTTTTATTCCTTTACTTCCCCACAAAATCTTAAAAGAACCCAATTTTTCTTTCAAATAATTACGAAAAACTTAATTTTTAAAGCGCACATTGAATTTCAAAGTTCAAATTGTTTTGTACTACTCCTTCTGTCCCGAACCAAATGAATTTCAAAGTTTGATTTGTTTTGTACTATTCCCTCTGTTTCGAAAGTGTTTCTTTTTTCGTTGCTATTACAAATGAACTTTGAAGAATAACTTTGGCTACTTTTAATTATCTTAATGAGCATCTATAAATTGGTATTGATAGTATTTATAATTGTGTATCAATAACAAGTTATAAATTTTTATTAATATAATTAAAAGTAGCTTAAATTATTGTTCAAACGTTCATTCATAATAAAAAGCAAAAAAATGAGGCTAACTTTCCGGGACAAAGGGAATATTTGATTCATTTGTAATATTCTTAGTAGAGGAACTGATTTATTTGAATATTGAACTTCTTTTGTTGGTGAGGCGGGTTGCCAGCGGTTGGAAGGTGTTGGTGGGCGACTTTCCCGTTGCAATACGGTGTTGGTAGGTAGTGGCGTATCCAGGATTTTAAGTCAGGGTGTGCAAAACTTAATGCAATATAAAAAAAATCCAAGATAAAATAATATTCATCATTTTCATAAATAAAAATAAAGATTACAATGATTTACGACGCACTGACATTTCTTGAAAGTACTTTATGACTTCATCAACGCTTACATTGTCTAGTACATCTTTTTCAACATAAGACACTAAAGAATCATTAAGCATATCATCCCCCATACGATTACGCAACTCGGACTTCACAATCTTCATTGCAGAAAATATCCTTTCGACTGTTGCAGTTGCAACGGGTAAAATTAATGCCAATTTGATCAACAAATATACTAAAGGATAAGTCTTATGTTTGTTTTTTGCAACCAACTTCTGAGACCACTAGTCCCAAGAACAAGTGAGAAGAAGTCTTCATCATTTCTGACATCTCTAATGTAATTCTCAAGTTGACTATCAAGCACATCAAGAGCGAAATCATCAAACTCATATGGGTAAAACACGGCCAACTTAATTAAAGCTTTCTTGTCAAATGAAGCAACTAGTTAATCGGATCAAGACAAGAAATTAGGCTAAGTAACTCTGTATTAGTGTTATCAAAACGATCATTCAACTCTGAAAGTTAAGAATCTATCACCACATAAAACACTTCAACCCGATAATGAATCAAGTTGCTCACTTGAACACCTCTCCTCGAAACTCTTCCATCCCTCGAGTAAATTATAAAATTATCATCCATATTTGGTATCCAAATATCATTCTCATCACAAAAGTTTGTAGTTTCGTTGATCAAGTTCTCCCAACCATGTTCTCTCAATTCTTGTAATCTCTCTTTGGCTATTTTAACAAGATTCATGGCATTTACAAGATCTTGATCCTTCCTTTGTAATGCTAGTGACAAATCAAGAGTAATTCCCAAAACTGACTTCATTAAATGCAACACAAAAGCAAACTCAAAGAAACATATATTTCTCAAAAGAGTCTTAGTTTGACCACTATGAGCTGCATCTTCACCACTTTCTTGTAAATGCTCTAGCACTCCAACTACCGAAGAGAACAATTTAATCAAACTCACAATTGTAAAATTATAAGAGTTCCAACGTGTATCCCCGGGCCTTTTTAAAGTGCCTTCTTGATTTAAACCTTTGCCGGTCTCAAGATCATAAAAAGACACTCTCTCCATAAGCTTTTCGAATTGTTTATCCCGAAGCAACTCTTGATGTTTACAAGAACCACCAACAATGTTTGCCAATGATGAAAGAAATGTTGGGTTTCTGAGTAACATGCGCAGCGGAATTAAGCATTTAAAATTTTATGAAAACCCAAAGCCATAGATCCATTCATATGATTATATCAAACACTAGCATAATGAATACTAGAATACTAACCCTTGATGCCTTTGAATATCAACCTTTGATCTTGGTGGAGATTGGAAGCTTGATCACGAACAGAGCAAGAACACGAACTTTGAAGATGATAAGCTTCACCCTCTAGAGGTATCCACACCACAAACGAATATCAAGGAGCTTCTTGATCTTGGTTGCTAGACCAAACTTGTGAAACACGTTTTCACAATTGTATGAACTATATGGAATATTATTGTGTTTGTTCTTGTTCCTCAATATAGGGATTTCTTAGAACAAGAAAATAACTCTCAAAAACTCTTTGGAGGCTTACACAAACTTATGTGCTGATTAGGGCAACTAGAGGCTGTTTAAATACTTGTTAGACCTATTCCAAATAGGTAACACATGTCTAAACCCGTAAGAAAACGGACTTAAGAAAGTTTCTGCCGAAACCGACTAATCCGCCTGGGTATACCAATAGGTCCGACCGGGTCCTTTACCCAGTCCGCTCGGATCACTAGGAGGTCCGGTCGGGTCCTTTACCAAGTTCGCCTGGACCCTCCTGTTTTCCAGACTACTTCCTCTAATTTCTAAAATCCTTGAATGGTCCTTCGACTCATATTCCAATATAGTCCTTTAGGATTCGTTCTATTGTGTGTGACCCTCTAGGATTACACTAAGTTGGCAATGGGTTCAAACATGAAACCATAAGATATGATTAGGTTTTAGCAAACCGTCATACCTACCCAAATAGTGTAACTAGATACAAGTTCACATTCCTTTAGAACATGTCATAATCTCTTTGTCCACGATGTCATTGAACATAAGTCATGGTCAACAAGTCAACTTGTATTTGTTCAATACTTTCTCGATTCCGAATATGTTGATAATCCAAATGACATTGATCCAATCAATTCATTTGAGTCCGGCCGAACATTTTCATCAACATCATTCTACGAGAGGCCCAAGCTTGACATCTATCCGAAGAGGGACAAATCCATCTTAGCTTATTATTCTTCCCTACATGAATCCGATTATGTCAATCATACCCTTTATAACTACCCGGTTAAAGGTAGCATTTGAATATGTCAAACATAATGTTCATCAAGTGGAATACTATAATAACTTCATGTATAAGGATTCAAATTACATGACTAATATGAGATATATGTATGACATTGACCATGACATAAATCTCATAGAGCGGGTCATGTCCAGTACATTGTTCCAAACAAGTACCCATAAATCTAACATGATCATCCCATGATCATTTAGCATTTATACTAGTACCAAACAATTATCAGGGACGGAGATTATTATAAGTAAACATGAACAACAATAATAATCAAAACATCTCTTTATTAATATGAATAAAATGATAACAAACAACGTTTTACATACGTGCCTAGGCCACCAATACTAACAATCTCCCACTTACCCTAGGCCCAATCACCCATGTTTGTAATACCCATGGACCTAACATGACCATCATGTTTAGCTTGAGGAAGTCCCTTTGTTAGCGGGTCCGCAATGTTATCATCAGTAGGTACTCTGCATATATTAACGTCTCCCCTATCCATGATTTCTCGAATGATATGGAAACGTCTGAGTATGTGTTTGGATTTCTGATGTGCCCTTGGTTACTTTGCTTGAACAATAGCGCCATTATTATCACAATAAAGGTCTATTGGATTAGCAATACTAGGAACCACTTCAAGTTTACCAATGAACTTCTTAATCCAAACAGCTTCCTTTGCAGCATCCGATGCAGCAATATACTCAGCCTCAGTTGTAGAATCAGTATTTGTACTCTGCTTGGAACTCTTCTAGCTTACAGCTCCACCATTTAACATGAACACAAAACCCGATTGCGATCGACTATCATCTCTGTCGGTTTGGAAGCTAGCATTTGTGTAACCATTTACAACAAGATCATCTTCCATTCCTCCGTAGATCAAAAACGAATCTTTAGTCCTTCTCAATTACTTAAGAATCGCTTTTACAGCCATCCAGTGAGTCTCACCGGGGTCGGATTGGTATCTACTCGTCATGCTCAAAGCATAAGATACATCCGGCCTAGTACATATCATGGCATACATGATGGATCCAATTGCCAAAGCATATGGAATCTAACTCATTTTTTCTCGCTCATCTTTTGTCTTAGGACGTTGAGTCTTTCTTAGAGAAACTCCATGTAACACTGGCAAGTTCCCTCTCTTAGAATTTTCCATGCGAAATCTTCTAAGGACCTTGTTAATGTATGTATTTTGGCTTAAGCCAATTAGCTTCATTGATCTATCTCTATAGATCTTAATGCTAAGGATATATGCGGCTTCACCCATATCTTTCATTGCGAAACACTTTCCTAACCAAGTCTTTACAGACTGAAGTATAGGAATGTCCTTTCCAATGAGCAATATGTCATCCACATATAAAATAAGCAATATAACAATGCTCCCACTAATCTTATTGTATACACAAGGTTCATCTTCGTTCTTGATGAAGCCAAACTTTTTGACTGATTCATCAAAACGGAGATTCCAACTCCTAGAAGCTTGCTTTAATCCATAAATGGATTTTTGCAATTTGCATACTTTAGAATTTTGTTCAAAACCTTCGGGTTGTGTCATATACACATCCTCTTATAAGTTTCCATTGAGGAAAGCGGTTTTGAAGTCTATCTGCCATATTTCATAGTCATGATATGCGGAAATGGCAAGCAAAATTCTTATAGACTTGATCATTGCTACGGGTGAAAAGGTTTCATCATAGTCAATACCATGAATATGCCTATAACCTTTTGCTACAAGCCTAGCTTTGTAAGTATGCACCTTCCCATCCATGTCAGTCTTCTTTTTGAAGACCCACTTGCATCCTATGGTTTTTACACCTTCGGGTGCATCAATCAAATTCCAAACTTGATTATCTTGCATGGATTGCAATTCGGATTCCATGGCTCCAAGCCACTTGTCTGAATCAGGAGATGACATCGCTTCTTGGTTGGTGGTTGGTTCATCATTCTCAATGATCTCCACCTCATCACTATCCGTTACGAGAAAACCATATCTCTCGGGCTCGGATCGTGACCTACCAGATCTGCGAATTACTTGTGCATTCTGAACAGGTTCCACAACTCGTTGTGGTACTTATTCTTGTTCCACTATCGGTTCAATGTCTTTTTCTGGGTCTCGAATCTCTTCAAGATTTATTTTACTCTCACTAATTTCTTTGGAGAGAAACTGTTCCTCTAGAAAAACACCAGTCCGGGCAACAAACACTTTGTTGTCCTCTCGGTTGTAAAAGTAATATTCTTTAGTTTCCTTAGGATATCCCACGAAAATACATTTATCAGATTTGTGTGCAAGTTTGTCTGAGACAAGTCTTTTGACAAAAGCTTCACAACCCCAAATCTTCATGAAAGACAGACTAGGCTTCTTTCCGCTCCACATCTCATATGGAGTTTTAGGAACCGATTTAGTTGGAACTTGATTTAGTGTGAAAGCAGCGGTTTCTAGCGCATAGCCCCAAAAGGATAATGGAAGATCAACTTGACTCATCATTGATCGAACCATGTCCAACAAGGTCCGATTCCTCCTCTCGGACACACCATTCCATTGTGGTGTTTCGGGTGGAGTCAATTGTGAAACTATTCCACAATTTTTTAAATGATCGTCAAATTCATGACTTAAGTATTCTCCACCTCGATCCGATCGAAGTGCCTTAATACTTTTGCCAAGTTGTTTTTCTACTTCATTTTGAAATATTCTAAATATCTCAAATGCTTCACTTTTATGTTTCATTAGGTAAAAATACCCAAATCTACTATAATCATCCGTGAAGGTTATGAAGTATTGAAATCCTCCTCTAGCATTACTACTTGATGGTCCGCATACATCGGAATGTATCAACCCCAATAAGTCGCTCGCCCTTCACCAAACTTGGTGAAAGGTGTCTTAGTCATTTTTCCAAGAATACACGACTCGCAAGTATCATATGACTCAAGGTCACATTAACCCAAAAGTCCGTCCCCATGGAGTTTTGAGATACGCTTCTCATTTATATGACCAAGACGACAATGCCACAAATAAGCATGATTTACATCATTAGGTTTAGATTTCTTATTTATATGATAGACATTGTCATTATTTTCATTCTTGACATCCAAGACATAAAGACCATTAAATGAATTAGCAATACCATAAAGCACATCATTTAAATAAATAGAAAATCTCTTATTCTCAATAAAAAATTTTAAACCTTCATTATCCAAACAAGAAATTGAAATAATATTTCTTCTTAAATCCGGTACATAATAGAAATTTTTCAAAACAAGTATTAAACCGGAAGGTAAAGTGACTTCATAAGTCCCTACGGCTAATGCAACAACTCTTGCTCCATTCCCCACGTGCAGGTCTACTTCACCTTCTTTAAGTAGTCTCCTATTCTTTAGTCCCTGCATATTTAAACAAATGTGAGAAGCACATCCGGTATCCAATACCCAAGAACTAGTGGTAGAAATGAGAATATCTATCATATAGGTACCTGAAGTCGACGCAGTCCCACTGCTCTTCTTCTTCTTTTGCTCTTCCATAAAAGCCTTGCAATTTCTTTTCCAATGACCAATTTCTTGGCAATGGAAACTGATTGCATCCTTTTGTGCATCGGGTTGCACTAGTAGCCTTGGCAACCTTTGCCTTGCTAATCTTGAGCTTTACATCGGGTTGCACCATGCTCCTTTCTAAATATCTGAAATGCTTCACTTTTATGTTTCATAAGGTAAACATACCCAAATCTATTATAATCATCAGTGAAGGTTATGAAGTATTGAAATCCTCCCCTAGCATTGCTACTTAATGGTCCGCATACATCGGAATGTATCAACCCCAATAAGTCGCTTGCCCTTTCACCCAACTTGGTAAAAGGTGTCTTAGTCACTTTTCCAAGAAAACACGACTCACAAGTATCATATGACTCTAAGTCACATGAACCCAAAAGTCCGTCCCCATGGAGTTTTGACATACGCTTCTCATTAATATGACCAAGACGGCAATGCCACAAATAAGTATGATTTACATCATTAGGTTTAGATTTCTTATTTACATGATAGACATTATTTTCATTCTTGACATCCAAGATATAAAAGCCATTAAATGAATTAGCAATACCATAAAGCACATCATTTAAATAAATAGAAAATTTCTTATTCTCAATAAGAAACTTAAAACCTTCATTATCCAAACAAGAAATTGAAATAATATTTCTGCTTAAATCCGGAACATAATAACAATTGTTCAAAACAAGAATTAATCCGGAAGGTAAAGTGACTTCATAAGTCCCTACGGCTAATGCAGCAACTCTTGCTCCATTCCCCACGCATAGATCTACTTCACCTTCTTTAAGCAGTCTCCTATTCTTTAGTCTCTGCACATTTAGACAAATGTGAGAACCACATCCGGTATCCAATACCCAAGAATCAGTGGTAGAAAGGAGAATATCTATCATATAGATACCTGAAGTCGACGCAGCCTTGCTGCTCTTCTTCTTCTTTTGCTCTTCCAAGAAAGCCTTGCAATTACGTTTCCAATGACCAATTTCTTGACAATGGAGACAAATTGCATCCTTTTGTGTATCGGGTTTTGCCTCAGAAGCCTTGGCAACCTTTGCCTTGCTTATCTTGGGTTTGACAACTTTTGCCTTACCCTTGCCTTTGGCACCAGGCTTCTTCCCATCATGAACCAAGAGCACGGGAGAACCTTTCTCCACAAATTTTAGGCAATGAATTAAGAATGAGATCCGTGGCTAGCTCCAATGGGATTGGATAGCCAAGTTTCTCAAGGTGCTCTACATAACCTTTCATTTTAAGAAAGTGAGGACTCACTTGTTGCCCTTCATTCATTTTACTAGTAGTGAATGCAACAATGGTCTTGTACCTCTCTTGCCTAGCTTGCTCTTGAAACATGGTTCTCAACTCCACGCCTATCTCATAGGCTTCCAAATGTTCCAAACTTTGTTGGAGTTTTGAACACATAGCAGCAAGCATGAGACAACTTACATCTCTAGAATCATTACGATGTTTCTTGTAATTGTCTCTTTCTACCCTAGGGGCAGTAGGCGGTGGTTCAGCGGGGAGAGGCCCATCGAGAATGTACAACTTATCTTCTTTCCTAAGAACGATTCTTATGCTACGGATCCAATCCATAAAGTTCGTACCATTCTCTTCGAGCTTATCCTTCTCAAGGATCGATCGCAACGACATTGATTGAGTGTTATTAGTCATTATCTACAAATATGCAAAAATTTCCAAAATTTAATAAGTACCGATTTTCATTAAAGAGATAAATAATGTATTTTTCAAACAAAATACTCCCACTAAATTATATAACCTTCATATACATCCAATGTATAATATAATTCAAATGGGTTAAGATCCAACTTTAATTTAATTTCAAGTCCGCTAAGGCGGATTACACAAAATCAAATTAATTAGGTAGACAACTCTTGTCAATCATATCTCATATGACTCTTAGTTCCTTTTATGAGATTCTTTAAGAAATCCAATTTAAAAAAGCATGTTAAACCTCATCTTTGCCTAGGCCCAAAACTGTTTTGACGCCCAATTAAGTCTAACAATTTTAAACGCACAGTTAATGTGTCCCGCTAGGGCGTGCCCACACTATCTATCTTGCTCATACATAAACAAATTTAATGCATCTCGCTAGGGCTAATCTACATTAAAATCACTCATGTAATAACAAGTGTTTTAATCATGGCATGGCAATAAAAGACTTAAAACTTTTTTTGAAGGTTCATCACATATAGCATATAACACATTTATGAGCACATAATATAAACATGTTACACATCAAGTTTAGCCACTAAATTAATCTCCATTAATTTAAGCATGATATTTATGTGTCATTAATTTCTCTATAATTATGAGGATGAGACTATTTCAACTTCGGTTATTATTTCCAAATCAAGACAACAAGAAGTGCGGTCGAACTAAGCCATTAGGCAACCACAATCCCGCACTAATTCAAGAGACCAAGAAAGTAGTCCATGTGGCCGAAACTAAGCAATAGATGGTCTCGATGAACGTAGGCCAATTGCATTCACAATTCCACATGGATCTCCAATCATTGAATCAAGAACTTTGTTTCTCAATTTTAGCAATTATGAACTCTTCATAATTCTAACTTCGTTTTATCTTTGAAACTTTGATTGCGATCAATTTTGGGAAACACAATCTCGATGAACGCAGATTAGCCATCCAAAACTTGAACCAATCTTAGAATCACAAGACTAAAACAAATAGGAAAATCAAACCCCAAGATCCTCACATAAACCAACTACCCAAAATCCATTCCAGATCAGCAAGTCTGGACTGGTTCTGTTACTGGTTTTGTTGGACCTCTCGAAAATTCCAAATTCTGATTTCAACCAAAAATCAGACAATCTGATCCTTATGTGCGGCCGCCCAAAAATCACTGTGCGGTCGCCCAAACATGTGCGGAATGTACAGAATTTTGAAGTTCGAAAATTTTGTCTCAAAATCGTTTTTCCCCGATTATTAAAACTTTGATCCAATCAAAAATTAATAATCAACAATTCTGAATCCACCATAATTTATTTATTGCGATTGAATCGTGCGATTAAAGTTGCAAAACGATAAACCACATAAAATCACAAAACACATAAACAACATATATTCCAATATTCAAATCATGCAAGGCACATAAACAATTTATATACACATAACATGATCTAGGTATTGATATAATCAACATGAACGGGGCTCTGATACCACTGTTGGGTTTCGATCAAACATGCGCAGCGGAATTTAGCATTTAAAATTTTGAAACCCAAAGCCATGGATCCGTTCATATGATTAAATCAAATACAACATAAGAATAAAGGAATAAACTAACCCTTGATGGCTATCAAATTCTCTTGGTCTTTGGTGGAGGTTTGAAGACTTGATCACGATCACAAAGCTTGAACACGAACTTTGAAGATGATGATTTTCACCCTCTAGCGGTATCCACACTTCGAACGAATATCAAAGGAGCTTCTTTGATCTTGGTTGCTAGACCAAATTGTGAAACACTTTTCCACAATCAAAAGAACTATATGGAATTTATTTTGTGTATTATTTTGTTCCTCAACCAAGAATGTCTTGGAACAATATAAACCCTCTCTCAAACTCTTTGAGACTCACAAAATCATTAGCATTGAGTGCTGGCCGAATTTGGTCTTTTATACACAAGTATGACCTATTCCAAATAGGAAACTTGTGTCAAAATCCGTCCAAAATTCGTTTCCTAATCAAATTAGGAATCTGCCACCCAACAATACTGTGCGGCCGCCTAGAATGCACTGTGCGGTCGCACAACTATCTGAAACAAAACTGGTACAAAAATGAGATAATCGTGCGGCCGCCCAGTCCATTATGTGCGGTCGCCCACTTCCCAGAATGTCCAGAATTTCCAAAATTCCAATGTAGTCCTTTTTAAAGATTCGTTCTATTGTGTGTGACCCTCTAGGATTATACTAAGTTGGCAATGGGTTCAAACATGAAACCATAAGATATGATTAGGTTCTAGCAAACCGTCATACCTACCCAATTAGTATAACTAGATACAAGTTCGCATTCCTCTTAGAATATGTCATAATCCCTTTGTCCTCGACGTCATTGAACACAAGTCATGGTCAAACAGTCAACTTGTTTTGTTCAATACTTTCTCGATTCCGAATATGTTGATAATCCAAATGCCATTGATCCAATCAATCCATTTGAGTCCGGCCGAACATTTCATCAACATCATTCCTACGAGAGGCCCAAGCTTGACATCTCTCCGAGGAGGGACAAATCCATTTAGCTTATTATTCTTCCCTACGTGAATCCGATTATGCCAATCATACCCTTTATAACTTCCCGGTTAAAGGTAGCGTTTGAATATGTCAAACATAATGTTCATCAAGTGGAAGACTATAATAACTTCATGTCTAAGGATTCAAATGACATAACTAATATGAGATATATGTACGACATAGACCATGACATAAATCTCATACAGCGGGTCATGTCCAGTACCTTGTTCCAAACAAGTACCCATAAATCTAACATGATCATCCCATGGTCATTTAGCCTTTATACCAGTGCTTAATAAGTACTAGGGACGGGGATTATTATAAGTAAACATGAACAACAATAATAATCAAAACATCTCTTTATTGATATGAAATAAATGATAACAATTACAACGTTTATTAAACGTGCCTAGTGCACCACTACCAACAATCATTACGATGCTTTTTGTGATTGTCTCTCCTGCCCTAGGGGCAGTGGCTGCGGGTTTTTCAGGAATAGGCCCATCGAGAATGCACAGTTTATCTTCTTGCCTAAGAACAATTCTCAGGCTTCGGATCCAATCCATGAAGTTTGTACCACTCTCTTGAAGCTTATACTTCTCAAGGATCGATCGCAATGAAATTGATTGAGTGTTGGTAGTCATTATCTACAATTATGCAAAATATTTAATAAGTACCAATTTTCTTTAAAGAGATAAACAATGTATTTTTCAAAAAAATACTCCCACTAAATTATATAACCGTCTTATACATCCGATGTACAATATAATTTAAATGGGCCAAGATCCAACTTTAATTTAATTTCAAGTCCGCTAGGGCGGATTACACAAAATCAAATTAATTAGGTAGACAACTCTTATCAATCATATCCAATATGACTCTTAGATCCTTTTATGAGATTCTTTAAGAAATCCAATTTCAAAAAGTATGTTTTAATCTCATCTTTGTCTTAGGCCCAAAACTGTTTTGACGCCTAATTAAGTCCAACCATTTTAAACGTATAGTTAATGTACCCCGCTAGGGCGAGCGCACATTATCCATCTTGCTCATACATGAATAAAATTTAATGCACCTCTCTAGGGATGGCAACAGGGCGGGTTCGGGGCGGGTTTCATCAAAACCGAACCCGACCCTAATGTCAAAAGGTGTGACCCGAACCCGAACCCGACCCGAAGACAAGGAAACCCGAACCCGTCCCGATCCGACCCGAAACGTACAAAATTATAAAAATTTTAACTCATATTTGCTTGGGCCCAATCTATGTATAAGCTTAAATTTTAATAAGTTATAGAAATTAGTTTAAAATCATCAAACCTCACTAAAAAACAACTATAAAAATAAATTGCACAACATATGATATGATTAACTAACATAATATCTTGACTTTGTACATAAGGGTGCGGGTCGGGTCGGATCACGGCGGGTCAATATCAAAACCCGAACCCGACCCTAACCCGATCGGGTCATGAAAATTACAACCCGAACCCTACCTTTTCGGGGCGGATCACCTTCGGGTTCGGATCGGGTTCGGTCAAATTGCCATCCCTACACCTCTCTAGGGCGAATCTACATTAAAATTACCCATATACTAACAAGTGTTTTAATCATGGTGTGACAAAAGGACATAAAACTTTCAAGAAGGTTCAACACATATAGCATACAACACATTTATGAGAACATAAGATAAACATGTTGAGCATCAAGTTTAGTCACTAAATTAATCTCCATTAATTTAAGCATAATATTTATGTGTCATTAGTTTCTCTATAATTATGAGGATGAGACTATTTGAACTTTGGTTATTATCTCCAAATCAAGACAACAAGAAGTGCGGCCGAACTAAGTCATAAGGCAACCAAAATTCCGCACTAATTCCAGAAATCAAGAAAGTAGTCCATGTGGCCGAAACTAAGCAATAGATGGTCTCGATGAACGTAGGCCAATTGCATTCACAATTCCACATGGATCTCCAAACTTGAATCAAGAACTTTGTTTCTCAATTTTAGCAATTATGATCTCTTCATAATTCTAACTTCGTTTTATCTTTGAATCTTTGATTACGATCAAGTTTGGGAAACACAGTCTCGATGAACGTAGGCTAAACATCCAAACCTTGATCCAATCTCAGAATCAAACGACTAAAAGAAATAGGAATTCAAACCACTTGATCCACCCCGCGACCAAGGATTTCCCCGCTCTAGACCAGTAGGTCCGGCCGGGTCTATCACTTGGTCTGGTCGGACCCCTCGGAAAAACAACAGTTTTTTTTAAGTTCGAAAAATTTGTCTCAAAATTGTTTTTCCCCGATTCAATTATGATTTGGTGTTCTTGATGATCCAATCATTATGAACATCAGAACCTTGAATGAACAATTCATTCATGAATCTCTTAGATTATCAAAACTTTGATCCAATAAAAAATTGATAATCCAAATTTTTTTAAATCCACCATAATTTTTATTGCGATTGAATACTGCGATTAAAGTTTATAAAACAATAAACCACATAAAACGCATAAAACACATAAACATCATAATCAAATATTCATATCATGCTAGGCACATAAACAATTTATATACACACAATATGATCTAGTATTGAAATAATCAACATGAACGGGGCTCTGATATCACTGTTGGGTTTCCGAGTAACATGCGCAGCGGAATTAAGCATTTAAAATTTTAGAAAACCCAAAGTCATAGATCCATTCATATGATTATATCAAATACTTACATAATGAATACTAGAATACTAACCCTTGATGCCTTTGAATATCAACCTGGATCTTGGTGGAGATTGGAAGCTTGATCACGAACAGAGCAAGAACACGAACTTTGAAGATGATAAACTTCACCCTCTAGCGGTATCCACGCCACGAACGAATATCAAGGAGCTTCTTGATTTTGGTTACTAGACCAAAATTGTGAAACACGTTTTCACAATTGTATGAACTATATGGAATATTATTGTGTTTGTTCTTGTTCTTAAATCTAGGGATTTCTTAGAACAAGAAAATAACTCACAAAAACTCTTTGGAGGCTTACACAAACTTATGTGCTGATTAGGGAAACTAGAGGCTGTTTAAATACTTGTTAGACCTATTCTAAATAGGTAACAAGTGTCTAAACCCGTAAGAAAACAGACTTAGGAAAGTTTCTGCCAAAACTGACTAATCCGCCCGGGTATGCCAATAGGTCCGACCGGGTCCTTTACCCAGTCCGCCCGGATCACCAGGAGGTCCGGTCGGGTCCTTTACCAGGTCCGCCCGGACCCTCCTGTTTTCCAGACTACTTCGACCCATATTCCAATATAGTCCTTTAGGATTCATTCTATTGTGTGTGACCCTCTAGGATTATACTAAGTTGGCAATAGGTTCAAACATAAAATCATAAGATATGATTAGGTTCTAGCAAACCGTCATACCTACCCAAATAGTGTAACTAGATACAAGTTCGCATTCCTTTAGAACATGTCATAATCCCTTTGTCCACGATGTCATTGAACATAAGTCATGGTCAACAAGTCAACTTGTATTTGTTCAATACTTTCTCGATTCCGAATATGTTGATAATCCAAATGACATTGATCCAATCAATTCATTTGAGTCCGGCCAAATATTTTCATCAACATCATTCCTACGAGAGGCCCAAGCTTGACATCTCTCCGAAGAGGGACAAATCCATCTTAGCTTATTATTCTTCCCTACATGAATCCGATTATGCCAATCATACCCTTATAACTACCCGGTTAAAGGTAGCGTTTGAATATATCAAACATAATGTTCATCAAGTGGAAGACTATAATAACTTCATGTCTAAGGATTCAAATGACATGACTAATATGAGATATATTTATGACATTGACCATGACATAAATATCATAGAGCGGGTCATGTCCAGTACCTTGTTCCAAACAAGTACCCATAAATCTAACATGATCATCCCATGATCATTTAGCATTTATACTAGTACCAAACAAGTACTAGGGACGGAGATTATTATAAGTAAACATGAACAACAATAATAATCAAAACATCTCTTTATTAAATTGAATAAAATGATAACAAACAACGTTTTACAAACGTGCCTAGGGCACCAATAATAACAAGAAATCCAAAAAATTCAAAAAGTTGCATATTCTTATTTGTAATTTGCACAAGATCTAGTTAAAGTTGGTGAGAAAAACAATGAACATTGAAAGCACATTTGTTTTCTTTCAAGATTAAACTCTTAAGACCGTTAAACTTCCCTTGCATATTACTAGCTCCATCATAACCTTTGCCACGTACACGAGACAATCTCAATCCAAATATTGAAAGAAGAGACTCAAGGGAGGCCTTTAGGCAACGTGACGTAGTGTTTGGAACACGAACAATGCCAATGCTCCATGATCTTCCCATTATGATTCACATAACGTAATGCAACTGCCACTTGATCTTTGATTGAGACATCACGAGACTCATCAACCAACAAAGCAAATAATTCATCTCCATTATCACAAACAATCGTCTTGGAGACAAAATGAGGAATGGTAGAAATCATTTCCTTTTGGATTGTTGGAGATTTCATAATGCAATTTCCTAGAGCTTTATCTAATATCACTCTTTTAACTTCTTCATTGTCTTCTCCCATAAGCTCTAAAAGATGATGAAAGTTTCCTTTGTTTAATGAATCTTTGGACTCATCATGACCCCGAAAAGAAAGTCCTTGCCTTAAGAGGTATCTAACAACCTTCACCGAAGTCCGCACTCGAACGTAATAGTCCCTCTTAGTTTCCTTGTTTTTGTTTTCAATAGGAACATCAATATGAGCTTTCATATTTAGTAAATCTTGAGATGCCATGTAGCAATGATTATGAATACTATTATGGTTTCCCATATGTTTCTTTAATCCATCCTTCTTGTTCCAATTCGTATAACCTCCACTTACAAATGTACCCCCCCTTGATCTCCATTTCGTGGTTTAAAAAGATAACAATATAAACAATATGCTGCATCTTTACTCTCGCTATATTCCAACCAATCAAACTCATCTTACCAATCAACATTGAACCGACGTGGGACACCATAAATCATGGTTTGAGGAAAATAACAAACGTGCGGTTGAAAATCCTTTTTGAGTAAGTATGCTCTACGAATCATTTCAAGCTCTTTAGGATTTTTAGCAACACGAGACAATGGTAATCTCAAACCCAGATCAGACTCAATTCTAAAAGAGTTATCATTTACTTGTGGTTGAGAAGTACCTTGTGTTATTTCTTATTGAACCCTTTCAACATTGACATTATTAGGAATAAGATCAACTGGAACCGAAGCCGATGGCTCAAATCGAGGGCGTTTAGAGAAGAATCCATTAAGCTTAGATTGCTTACTATAAAAAATGATAACAACAATTGCTCAATAAATCCCCAAATCATCAATTTCAGATTTTAAAACCCTAAAATTGAATTAAAAAAATAATAATACCCTTTTGAGATTGAGACATTGTTATGGAAGAAGGAAAACAAGGGCAGATGTATGTCGACTTGCCGAGTGCCGTTGCCATGGCCGGTGGCTGTGCATCACCGTCGATCCACTACAACAAATATGACTTTTTGCGGCACTTTAAAAAATGTCGAAAACGGAAAAAAGTGCCGAAAAAGCTATTTCCGACACATTTTCCGGCACTTAAGTGTTGGAAAAAGTGGTGTCAGTAATACTTTTCGGCACTTTAAAAGTGCCGCAAAATTACCGTCATTTTAAAAGAGCCGTATTTTAAATAAAAAATTATTAAACTTACCAAGATTCAAACACTAGACCTCCCGCATATGAAACAAACTTTCTACCATTAGGTTAAATCATTTTTTGATACAAATTTACACATACAATTATTAATCATAACACATAAGCTTATATTAATGCATTTTTATGATTGTAGTATGTAGAAATCTATTATAATTAAGAAATTAAAGCAAAGTGAAATGAAAAATATGATTAATTTTCAAAATTAAATAAAAAATTCAAAAGAAATCTAATGTTATTAGCGGCACTTTATAAAAAAGTGTCGGAAATTAGTGGCACTTAGTAAAAGTGCCGGAAATTTAGCGGCACTTTTTAATAAGTGCCGCAAATTTTCTGGCACTCTTTATATGTGCCACTTATTTCCGGCACAACTTCCGACACAACTTCAAAGTGCCGCTAATTTGTGGCACTTTGTGGAAAAAGTGTCGGAAATTTGCGGCATTCTTTTAAAAAGTGCCACAATTTTACGGCACTTTTACAAGTGCCGGTAAATAAGTGTCGGCAAAAGTCATTTTTATTGCAGTGATCGTAGCAGAGTCGCAGTCTCACAGAATAGGAACGCAGGCGGAAGTTTGAAGGAAAAAAAAAAGGTTTCAGTTCTGGGTGTCTGTTCTGCGTGCCTGTTTGTTTTAGACTTTTAGTAATTGTTTTATTTTTAACACTCTGCACCCCTCTTCTTTCAAAAATAACAATTTACACCCCTAAAGGTTTTTTTTTCTTTTTTTTTAATAACTATCCGCCCCTGTTGGTAGGGGCGTTCATGGTTCTATGGTGTTGGTGGCGGTGCGTTAGCTATTAGAAGCATTATTTATCACAACAAAAATATTGTATGCTTATAAAAATAGATATAATCATTTATATATACATTTAAACCTACAAAATAAAAGTGAAAAATCTTATATTTAATATACATGTTGTGAAAAAATATTTAAATAAAGTTGTATGGTATATCATAATTTTGTAAATTTACTTTATTTAAGTTATGAGGGAAAGTCTCATTGGGGTTACATTTAAAAATTTAGTTACACCGTATATTAAGTTATTTAACCGTTGTTGAAAGAATTAAGTGATTGTATGAAAATATTGACAATTAAATAATATTGTGGTTAATTTTGCTGATAAAACTATTGCACACATCATACATTTAGTGTTTATGCTGTACAAAGGTAATAGTGATAAGCTAAAATAGAGGTGGTCGCTTGTGAGAACATATAGATCCGTCTCATAGAAGAGACGGGTCGACCCATGATCCGTGTAAAACATTCTCCGCGAAGCATAGGATCCCAACACATGCTCCACTCAAATCCTGCCACGTGGCAGCGACCCATGGCCCCAATTTTTTTTTTCAACTAGAATTTTTTTTTTCGTTTTTTTTAGTTATATTTTTTTTGCAGTTTGTTTCTTTTGCCAAAAGTATACTTAGTATAACTAAATGTAACAATTGTGTTACTTATAAAATAACATTCTTTATAAGTAAACGTAACACCAGTAATTATCGTTATACTGAAATGTAATAGTGTTTTTGCATATATATATATATATATATATATATTTGAGTATTTTGATTTAATTATTTGAAAGAAAGTAACATTTGAACAATAACAACTCATATACATGAATGTAATTATTTGTACAGTAAATGTAACACTTTAGTAGATGAAATTGTAACAAATTTCTATAAATAATGTAATACTTTTACATGTATCATGATAAATTGAACCCATTGTAAGTTGTAACTTATTATTTAAAAACATATGGATATACTATTATACAAGTAAACGTAACTTTTTTACAATGTTATTATACAAGTAAAATGTAATATTCATTTATAAAAATCGTTACTTTCTTATTTTTATAATGTTACTAACACAATTGTTTTTAGTTCTAAAGTGTAAAGGGTTGAATTATTACTTTTCTATACATATGTGTTACAACTATGTATAAACACTGTTACATATAAGTAACATGTTTGTTATATTTTAGTTATAATAAGTATTACTTTTGGCAAACGAAGAAAACATAAAAACACACTGTTACTTTTCTGTATATATGCATTACTTTTATGTATATAAACTGTTACTCCCTCCGTCCCAAATTGATCTTCTCTTTTGCCATTTTTATTGTCCCAAAAAGTTCTTTTCATTTCTACAATTTAGGCTTAAATGTTAATAAACACAACATGGCTAGTGAAGGAAGTGTTCATATCCTTAAAAAATTTGAATAGTCAAATATGAAGATCATTTTGGGATAGAGGGAGTACATATAAGTAACACATTTGTTACATTTAGTTATAGTAACTATTACTTTTGGCAAACCGAAAATACACAAAAAATATATATATAAAAAAAAAAATAGCTCGCGGGTCGTGGGTCAAAAACATACCAATAACCCGGATCCATGACTCATCTCTACTATGAGACGGGTCATGGTGTTCTCACACAAGTTTTTGTTGCTAAAATAATAAATGGTTCAGAAAAATGGTTTACTCGTTTGGTGGTTTTAGAAAGTACGGAAGTTAAATTGATGTTTTCTTATATAAGTAACATGTTTGTTTCATTTTAGTTATAATAAGTATTACTTTTGGCAAATGAAGAAAACATAAAAAAACACTGTTACTTTTCTGTATATATGCATTACTTTTATGTATATAAACTGTTTCTCCCTCCGTCCCAAAATGATCTTCTCTTTTGCCATTTTTTATTATCCAAAAAATTCTTCTCATTTCTACAATTTAGGCTTAAATATTCATAAACACAACATGGATAGTGAAGGAAGTGTTCATATCCTTAAAAAAATTAAATAGTCAAATGTGAAGATCATTTTGGGACGGAGGGAGTATATATAAGTAACACGTTTGTTACATTTAGTTATAGTAACTATTACTTTTGGCAAACCGAAAATACACAAAAATAAAAAAAAATATATATAAAAAAAATTAGCTCACGGGTCGTGGGTTAAAAACATACCAATAACCTGGATCCATGACTCATCTGTACTATGAGACGGGTCATGGTGTTCTCACACAAGTTTTTGTCGCTAAAATAATATGTGGTTCAGAAAAATGGTTTACTCGTTTGGTGGTTTTAGAAAATACGGAAGTTAAATTGATGTTTTTCTTATAGTAGGCAAGTCATTTTTGTAGTTTACTCAATAAAAATATAGTTCACTCTTTAGAAAAAGGGATTTGGAGCACTTCTATACTCCCTCCGTCCCACCTCACTTGAGACTTTATTCTATTTTGGGCCGTCCCACTTCACTTGAGACCTCCCAAAATGGCCATGATTTTATTATTTTATATTCAATCTACCCCACCCACTCAATCTCTCTCTTAATTTTCCACCACACAATTCATTCAATCAACCTACTATTAACCTCACTCATTCTCTCTCTTCATTTTCTACCAAACATTTTCTTTATTTTATTCATTTTTCTTAGTTATTGTGTCCACCTCTAAGGTCTCAAGTAAGGTGGGACGGAGGGAGTATATATTAAAAGCTGAGGCGGAGGGCTGTGGATTCGCCACGTGGACAATTTTGGCTAAAGCTGACTTTTGGTGAAGCCATGTCATCACCATCCTAAGCTTTATGTGACTTTTGACATTCTTTTTATTAACTAATAACATTAGTTTAAGATAATAGTTATTATATAGGTTATATAACTATTAGTATTAGGGAATTTTACCAACAAGTCCCTAATAGAAGGTGAAATTTGCTAATAAAAACAAAGATTTTCATATTCTACCTTAGGGTCCCTGGGTTGAAATGGAAACTCCCATAAAGTCCTTACTATAATTTAAATGTCGAAACTACCCTCGCATTCCAACGCATATACTGCGTCTTCTTCCCCCTCCTCCACAAATCGTTTCAAACCCTAGCCCGTTTCTCTGTCGCTTTTTCTCTCTCCCCTTCTTCTTCTATCTTCAACTCCGGCGGCCTCGGTCAATTTCATCTCCCGTCAAATTACCATCTGCTATATACCATGTTGTTTACCCCTCTTCTCCTCTAAATTTAAACCCTAGCCCTCTCTATCTCTCTCTCCGCCTCCCCCTATGCAGACCGCCCCTGTTGCACCTTCCCGTCCGGCGATGTCTTCCCTTCCCCTCCGGCATCGTCTCCCCTCCACCTCCCCCTCCGGCATCGTCACCCCTTCCTATTCGGAGCCATCGCACCTTCTTCTGCAACAGCTTTGGTATTCTCCAAAAAGGCGTACGCAAGAACGGCTTCACCGGCCAAATTATCAGTTTGAAATTTTTGAATTTCTCCTCTTTCTCCAATGCCGTTCATGTTTAGATTTGGAATTTTCATATTTCTTTCTCTTCTCCTTCTTGAACCATCTACGAATTGTTGTTCTTAATCTATATCAAAAATTGTTTTTTTTTATTTAAATCAGATCTGAAGAGATTTCTGTTTTTGATTTGGAATTATCATTTTATACTAATTTCATGTGTGAACAATTGAGAAAAGCATGTCCCAGTTATTATAATAACTGTGAAAAGTTGATAGATGAATTCATCAGTTTTGTAACTCAATTATGAACAAATTGAGTATCAATAATAATAAATTGATTTATCATTTGTTTAAAAGACATATAGCATCACACAACTGTGAAATCACATAACTGTGAAATCACACAACTGTTCAAGCACACAATCATGTCTCAGTTATTATAATAATTGTGAAAAATTGAGGGATGAATTTATCAGTTTTTGCAAGTGAAAATGAATAAATGACATGATAACTGAGAAATCATACAACTGTGAAATCCATGTCTCAGTTATTTTAATAATTGTGAAAAAATTGAGAGACGAATTTATCAGGTTTACAAGTGAAAAATTAAAAAAATGACACAACTGTGAAATCACACAAATGAGAAATCAGTTGAGAAATGATTTTAGAAGTGAAAAATGAAATTTTTATTTCTAAAATTGTGAAATTAATTGAAAAATGAAAAATAATTTTCTCAAATTTTTACTAGTGAAAAATGAGATTTTTATTTCAAAAATTTGAATTATGTGTTGAGTGTACTTGTTGTATTGACGATACGATTAAAACGGTGGTTTAAGATTTAATTTCCGATTCTTAAATTTTGAGATATTGCATTTTATAATTTTGGGTGAAAAAAAAATAAGAGAGAGAAAGAGGGAGAGAGAAAACGAGGGAGAGAGAAAAAACGCACCTTGCATATGCGCTTAGTGCTAACTGAAAATCGCGCGCGCGTCTTGGATGAGGAGGGGCAATTTGGTCCAGCGAAAATTCTAGGGACTTTTGGTAGGTTTCCAAAATGTCTGTCCTTATTGGTCATTTTTATTTGGGTGAGGGACTTATTGGTCAAAACCTCTTAGAATTAACTAGTTTGTGACCCGTCGATACTCGACGTACATAGTAAATTAGTTAAACAAAATTTATAATTGAGATTTGATTTTAAAATAGGTAAAAAAAATAGAAAGAATATTATTACATTTTTACTATTAAAATTTCTCACATCTAAAGTCCTTTAAATATAAATAGATATTAATAGATATTGTTTTGAAACGGGAAATAATCAATTTCCCTTTGAATATTTTAAATTAAAACTGGCTTCCTTCCGGTGAATGTTGCAGTTTTTGTATACTACATAAGTTTATTCGTGTTTGTTTTGTTGGATTTGAATTCCCCATGTTTACTTTAAAATTATTGCGAACTCCTAATTAAGGAATATGTTATGTTTCTTTACTTAGCAATTAAAATGGTATTTTTGGTATATGATAAAATGCTTCATTGCCTTATTATATATCAAAGGATAATTTGGTTTATTTATAAATTGTGTAGTAAATAAGCAAAATGTGTAGTGGCATTAGCCCTTCCCTTTATAATATTATATTTAATTATTGATGGTTAAAGTTTCAAATTTTTAATTTTGAATTTTGAATGATCTTAACATCCCAAAATGAGTAAGATGTTTCAATATTGCGCCACGTGAAATTCCACGTCATAAATCCACGTGGCGCTCTCTATTTAATTGGTATTTTTGGCATATGATAAAATGCTTCATTGCCTTATTATATATCAGAGGGTAATTTGGTCAATTTATAAATTGTGTAGTAAATAAGCAAAATGTGTAGTGGCATTAGCACCTCCTTTTATAATATCATATTTAATTATTGATGGTTAAAGTTTCAAATTTTGAATTTTGAATGATCTTAACATCCCAAAATGAGTAAGATGTTTCAATATTGCGCCACGTGAAATTCTACGCCATAAATCCACGTGGCGCTCTCTATGAATGACATTTTGCTCTCTTTTATTATATATATAGATAGTGTTAGTTAACCATAATAGTTACTTATATAAGTTAACTATTACTATTAACTAGTTTGTGACCCGTCGATACTCGACGGACATAGTAAATTAGTTAAACAAAATTTATAATTGAGATATTTGTTTTTAAAATAGGTAAAACTAAATAGAAAGAATATTATTACATTTTTACTATTAAAATTTCTCACATCTAAAGTCCTTTAAATATAAATAGATATTAATATATATTGTTTTGAAACGGGGAATAATCAATTTCCCTTTGAATATTCTAAATTAAAACTGGATTCCTTCCAGTGAATATTGCATTTTTTGTATACTAGATAAGTTTATTTGTGTTTGTTTTGTTGGATTTGAATTCCCCATGTTTACTTTAAAATTATTGGTAACTCCTGATTAACGAATAGGTTGTTTCTTTACTTAGCAATTAAAATGGTATTTTTGGTATATGATAAAATGCTTCATTACCTTATTATATATCAAAGGGTAATTTGGTCAATTTATAAACTGTGTAGCAGATAAGCAAAATGTGTAGTGGCATTAGCCCCTCCCTTTATAATATTATATTTAATTATTGATGGTTAAAGTTTCAAATTTTTAATTTTGAATTTTGAATGATCTTAACATCCCAAAATGAGTAAGATATTTCAATATTGCGCCACGTGGAATTCCACATCATAAATCCGCGTGGCGCTCTCTATGAATGACATTTTACTCTCTTTTATTTTATATATAGATAGTATTAGTTAACAATAATAGTTACTATATAAGTTAAGTATTACTATAAATAATATTAGTTAACTATAATAGTTACTATATAAGTTAACTATTACTATTAATAGTATTAGTTAACCATTATAGTTACTATACAGGTTAACTATTACTATTAAATGTATTAATTAACCACAATAGTTAGTATTATAAGTTAATCATTACTATTAATAAATTAGTTAATTATAAATATTATATGTATATATGAACTATCACTATTAATAATATTAGTTAATCATAATAGTTATTATATAAGTTAATTATTATTGTTTAATAATATTAGTTAATCATATTAACTACTTAATTAACCATAAATTAAAAAATTATTTTTTTAATACATTATAAAAATATATTATTATATTAATAAATTAGCATATCCGGTGCGGAGGTCCGACCTCCCACCACTCCGCTTGTTTGCGGGTCCGTCCTTTTCAAATTCCAAAAGAATTAAACAAACATGAAGGGAGTAGGAGTTGAACCACAAGAACATATGAAACCTAAATCTTAAACCAATGAGCCAATGTTTAGTTTGTTCTTAATTTTACAACATTTAATAACAATAGGGACAAATATAAAAAATAAATATATAAGATTTCACTATGAAAAACATCAGCTATTATTAAAAAAATCAAAAAATTAAAGAACAAAAATAAAATAAAATATAAAGCCCTAAATATTTTATATTTCATAATCAGTATGCTCTTATATTTACGTATAATTACTACAAGAAAACAGGCAGATACCGACATAAATTTCCGTCGCTAATTATCCAATTTCCGTCGCTAAAGGGAACTACCAACAAATTTTCGAGGTTAAAATTCTGTTGTTAAAACGCGCATCGGTAAAATATTTCGACGGATTAGCGACGATTATCTTAATGATTTACTGACGGATATATCCGTCGCAACTGTCTTTTCACCGTCGGCAAGTTCTTAAAATAGGCGACCAATTTCGAGCTTATGTCAACGGATTAGCGACGGATTATTCCATCATAAATATTAATTGTGTTTTAATAAATTTATTTATATCTAATATTATCGACGTATTTTTCCGTCGCTAAATATCTGAAATTTTAAAATCATTTTTCCCGTTTCGGGACAGTGCCACCTGGTTTAGATACTCATGCATTATTTATTCTAAAATGTGAAGAAACCTCTATTACGTCGTCACACTAACATGATATAAAATAACCAATGGTACTTGATACTTCAAAATAAAACATGATAAACAACCATGTCATGACATTTGTTCAACATAAAACATAATACTAATTGTTTTGAAGTATCAATAACTAAAAACAACTAAAAGACTAAATAGGGCGATCATGAGTTGAGCCATCGACACGCTCTAGCACGTAATTTATTTGTTGCTGAAAATGATTTTGCATTTTCTCAATCTTTCATCCGGTGCCTTCCTTTGTGTTTTCTCTTCCTTCAACTCATTTTTCACATTCATCGTTTCTGTCTCGTACACAGCTTGTTCGACACTCTGTTATCATTTTTCACATTCAAGGTGAGCACAGTTTCAATTGCCAAAATAATTATTGTGGAAATGGCTAGTGAACTAAGTCAAGGTAATTACTAAGGTCTTTGCTTCCACCTCATCTGCTTCTAAACTATCATAGGAGCTGCAACTCAGGTTGCCAATCAAATAAAAAAAAGTCGAAGAATTTCAAGTTCAAGTAACAGAGGAGCCTAAATAATAAATACCCCTCCGTCCCATTTCAACATATTTTAGATAATACAATGTATGTATTTAATACTAAAAATTACTCAATCCGTCCCATTTCATTATATTTTAAATAATACAATGTACTCCCTCCGTCCCACCAGAAATAGGATTTTGGTAAACTTGACTTTACTTTGACCAAGTCTTTTGAAGAACATATAATAATCCAAATAGAAATTTAAAAATTGTTATTGTATCACAATTAATAATACTCTCAATAACAATGTTTAAATTTATATTAGGATAATTATTTTTTATTTAAATTACATGGTCAAAGTATAAAAAAACTACCAAAATCCTATTTCGGATGGGACAGAGGGAGTATGTATTTAAGATTACAAATTACCCCCGCTCCCCCCATCCCATTTCAAACATTGATAAGACCTGCAAAGGTAAATTCCTCCTTCCCATTTCATAACCTTTTTTTTTCTCTCTACTATTCTTGGTTATAAAACTTTATGACCAAGAATAGTCTATTCTTTCCTTGTTTGTGTAGACTGTTTCAATATACTCATACCTTGTTTTACTTTGACCACTAAGCTACAAATTTATAAAATGATCAAAACCTATGTTAGGATATGTAAGCTTACAGTGTTAACTCTTAATAGTGATTATTTTGTTTACTCGTCCAAACAAGGTGATAACTGTTAGAGATAAAGAGGAAGTTACCTAGCTTATTTAGTTTCCTAATTCTAGCTTCTTTGTATTTCCTTAGCTTATTTGTATTTCCTTAAATTCTCTGTACTAGAATACTTTTACAATTAGGATTCTATTTGCTTGCTACACAAGCATATCACTAGTATAAATACTAGTAGTATGATCAATAATAAAACACAAGGTTTTATGCCTAAACAATATTCTAGTCCATACCTTTATATGGTATCAGCCTAAGATCCGTGATCTATCCCTTCCCACTGCTACCACCACCGGCTCCTTCCCACTCAACCTTACAACCACCGCCACCATGGCTGCTTCATCGTCCGACCTCTCACTTATTCCCAACCACGATGACCCCTCAAAACCTCTCATCATGATATCCCTATCCCATATTCTTAAACTCACATCCACAAACTATATAGCTTGGAAAACTCAAATAGAAGCAACCCTTCTTGGACTAGATCTTTACCCATACCTCGATGGAACCCTTCCCCAACCAGAAGAAAATCTCACAACTACAATACCTGCAGTTGCCGCCTCCGGGGATACCCCAGCAACACCGGCCACCACCACTATCTCTCGAAATCCAGCTCACAAAACTTGGTTTCGACAGGACAAACTAATTCTTGGTGCGCTTTCCGGTACACTCTCACCCTCTCTCGTCCCTTTAATATCTCTTTGCAAAACCACCAATGAAGCTTGGCTCACCCTCACCAAAAGTTATGCCAACCCATTTAAAGGCCACCTCAAACAACTCAAAGATCGCCTCCGCAATATTACCAAAGGCACCCGAACCATCACCGAGTTTATGCACGATATCAAAAATTACACCGACCAACTTGCCTCCCTTGGTCGTCCTCTTGATCCGGATGATATAATTGATCGTATCCTTGATCAAATCAATGACCCCTAATATAACTCCGTGATCTCCGCCGCTCAAAACCGTGAGACACCCATTACCTTTGATGAACTCCATGAGAAACTTATTAATCGAGAACTCACCATCACACTCAAAAATCGCACCACACCTCAATATCCTGCCACCATCAATATTGCCACCAAACCAAACCCATCCAACCCTCCCCGCCAATACACCAACAACAACAATACCACTTACAACCCTCGTCCCAACAACCCCAACAACCGCTCTACCAACAACAAACAAAACCGCACCAACAACTATCTTGGCAAGTGCCAATGGTGTCGGGAGGTGGGTCACTCTCTCTACAATTGTCAATATTTCCGACATCAGTTTCCCAATGCTAATGTCCCACCACCACCCCAATATAATAACACCCGCCCTACTACCAATCGACCTCCCCCCAACCACTCTACCTATGCCGCTACTGCCTCCCACAATCCTGCCTCCACAAGTTGGCTCCTCGACAGCGGTGCCACTCACCATGCTACTCATGATCTCAGTAACCTATCTCTCCATAATCCTTATGATGGCACGGATGAACTCTTTATAGGCGATGGCTCTGGGCTCCCGATCTCTAATATTGGTTCTACTTCTCTTCTTACAACTTCTTCTTCTTTTCAACTCAATCATGTTCTTCATGTTCCTAGGTTATCTAGAAATATTATATCTATATCTAAACTGTGTCTTGATAACAATGCCTCTATCATGTTCTCACCCGATTCTTTTGTTGTGAAGGACAATCAAACCGGGTCCATCCTCCTCCAAGGTCACAATAATTCCGGCGTCTATGAATGGCATCCATCTCGCTCCGTCATTCACTCTGCTTCAGTCTTCTCCACCGCCAATTGGCATCAACGACTGGGTCATCCTTCGTCTTCAATTTTGTCAAATTAGCAATAGTTTTCATTTAAGCATTCCTAGAGTCAGTGATTTTAATTGCAACTCATGCGATTGTAATAAGAGTCACAAGTTACCTTTTTTCCATAATACTATTAGTTCTTTTGGTCCCCTTGATATTATTTATAGTGATGTATGGACATCCCCTCTTCTCTCTCATGATGGCTTTCAAGTATTACATTATTTTTGTTGACCACCACTCTAAATACATTTGGTTTTACCCCCTCAAACACAAAAATGATGCCCTCTCTGTCTTTACAACCTTCAAAACCATGGCAGAAAAATACTTTGGCCATCCCATCAAAACCATATATAGTGACTGTCGCGGCCCCGAACCCGCGGGTCTGGAACACGCGAGCTGGACGTCGACCTAAAACCAAAACTCTGAAATATAGAAGTTAAAAATTCCATTTTGAATCAAAAGATGATAACACAAGGTTTTACAAATACAAGTTTAAATCAATAAAGTGCATCTAACATAAGCTCCACAGCTTATACCAAAAAGAATAAAATATACAATTCTTAATGACGTCAATAATGGTAAAACTATCCCCAAAAGGTTATACATTTAAATAATGTAAACCGATCCATAACAACCTGCCCCAAAATCTCAATCCTCTCGACGTCCTCCTCGATCCGCGAATCCCAATCCTTTTCCTCCTGGGGGTGGTTAAGGAAAAACAAAAATGGAAATAAACGGGGTGAGATAAAATCTCAGCAAGTTACTAATGCAACTACGTGACATGCTATAATGCAATAAGCAATAAACAAGGATAAATGTCACATAGCGTGAAACAATTAACAGTCAACAGATAGCAGCGGAAAGTAAACACATAACAAAGGATATTAGCCAAGGTTTCCAAACTGGTACATCCAAATAAAGGATCGCTGCGCAGCATCAATAATCAACCAATCATCATCTTCATATAGCATGAAAGCTGAAGAGAAATCCCCGGTCAGAAGCGACCAATCAACCCATCAAACAAACAAACCATCTTCATAGTAGCATAAAAGCTGAAGAGAAACCCGGTACCGGAACCAATAACAATGATAAAGTGCCACAAAGGGCGGGAGCCATGCCACAAAGTCATGCTCCAAAACGATTAGCTAGAATACCCACGACGGAGCTAGCTCATCCCAACCAAGGCCAATCTGGATGAGGGCAGAAGGACCAATGGGGGATGCTATACTGGACTTGGCTCGTGCCATTATAGCATTATCCATTGCCTGACTCGATACACAAATAACCAGCTGGACTTTCAATAAATGCTAAGTAATAAATACTAGCTTATTTAAACAACTTAGGGTTCCGAAGTAGGGAACCATACCAATTAATCACCATAAAGATGCAACGGTTACTCATGAAGAGTTTAACAACAACGATAACAGAGTTTCTCATGAAGGGCACCACAACGATAAACGGAATTTCTCATAAAGAGCACAACAACAATGATTATTAGAATACAGTAATTTCATAAAGAGGAACCATCCCAGATACATTCCAAGGATGATACCCACAAGTTAATCTTAAAGAACACAACTCAAACGGTCGCTCACAAATAGTACGACGACTATAACCCAAAATTATCCTAAACGTTTACTCATAGAGATGTACTAGTACTATGAACTCAACCATCTCATCACACCTGGAATTCCAAAGTAGGAAATCAGAATGAATACACCTTAAGGTTAATCAAACCGTAGGTACCCAATTACCAATTCACGCTTTACCTCCGTTCGTAACGAACCAAATCTAAACATCCCAAACGAATCCAAAAGGTTACACTTATTAGAACATGATCACGACAGGACTAAACCCCACACCTTGGTGTTCAATAACAACCCCCTAGGTACTATAGGTCATCGCCTAAAACCTAGACCAAGTCTTACGCGAAATTCAATTCGGTTGGAACAAACACGAACACATCATAAGATGCCCAAACAATACTTGATCAAATTACATAACGCTATTGTTCACAAGGAACCAATTTTAATTACTAAAGTGCTCCACGGTGTTATCTTAAGTTAATTAGAAGAAGGTACCCTAAACTAGTTAAGCCATTTAGTTTAAACAAGCAAAAAGGACAAAATCCTGGAACAGAGAGCGGGCGGGCGCCTGGCATGGGGCGAGCGGGCGCCTGAATGACCAGAAGGTCTGGCCATCAGGAAAGGGTATGTAGGCGGGCGCTTGGGTCCAGGCGGGCGGGCGCCTGGTCTGGATTTCAGCCGGGAAAACAGAGCTGGGTTTATCATGTTCGAACCAAAATCACCCCACTCTCTAAAATACTCCAAACCAATCCTTCTAACAAGTTCCACAATGAACCAAAACCACATTTAAGCTAAGAGGGGACCTAAATCACCTCATCTAACAACTTCAATCCTAGATTAAATCCCAAAATCATAATATCACCATTTTTGCCCAAAAACTCAAATAAATTCCAAATAAATCTCAAACTCAATCAAACTTCATATATAACAACTAAGAATTATATGAGCATGAAAGGAACATTTTAGCATAAAAATGGGGGAAAAGTAACTTACTTGATAAATCTCAAAGTTGCCGGAATTCAATTCTTTTTTTGTTCTACGCGATCCTATCGACGATCTAAACAAGGTTCACGCTTTAAGAAATGAGAGATTATGAGAGGAAGATGGAGGAAATGAAGAGAGAAGGAAGAAGATGAGAAAACTTACCTTTTGTAGAGAGAGAGAGAGATTGAGCTGGGAATGGGATGGGGAGAGTGAGGGAGAAGGTGAGGGAGAAGGGAAATTATTTCCAAATGTTGCACTTAGGGCCCCTCCCTTACACTACTCAAAATAAACAACTTCCCACTAATAATTAAGACCCAACAATACTACACTAGCACAAATGACTCAATTCAAAATGCTAGACATAATTATTATGACACATAAAATGCACACATAATTATTTAAATAAATAATAATTTAAATAAATAAATAAGCAAATAATTAAATAATAATCATTTAATTACTAATAAAATAGAGCCTAGATTTCGGGTCGTGACATTCACTCCCCCTTAAAGAAAATTCGACCCGAATTTTAACGAGACTTACCCGAAAGACCAAATAGCTACGGATACGATAGTTCCGCCATTTCTCAAATTCCTCAATTGTCCAATCTAACCCACTATAAGGTAACTTTAAATAATGCTTACGATAACACCACCTCTCGCACATAACTTCCTTCAATCATAATCTTCACTACTAATTAGAATCCATAATCAAAATTGGAGAATCCCAATTGCTCCCAAACATAACTCTCGAGATATCCTAAGCTCATCTTATTCATAACCTTAATTACACTGCAAAGGTGTTTCCTTTTTGTAAATCACATAATTAGTAGTATTCCCCAGAAATTTCAAAACATCACCATCCCTAGCCTAATTAGCTTTTAAAATATAAAAAGGCTAAATGAATTTCTATTTCCACAATATTCATCGAAATGGCCACATCTCTATGGATTACCATTATAGTGCTTTCACTTTGAGTTAACACCTTAAATTAATAATACCATACAACCCCAAAATTTCTCGTACGAAGTATCCACTTAATCTATGTGATACTCTCATCCCTTCATTAATCCGGTCTTGAAGCCTAAACAATTCAATATACTCAATAGTCCGCAAAACGATCCAAATTTCATCTTCAAAAGATTTTCTCTAACTCTCATTTAAATTATAATCCGTGCTCATAAACCCAAGGAAATCGACAAATCTCAAATCCTCCATAGCTAACCCAAGTTAGTCTTTCACGCATACATTTATTAACCTAATGATACTTAGGCTCAATGGTACTACCAAAATCATAAACTAATTAGCTAGCCCCATTCCAATAGCTCCATTACCCAATCACAATATTCTTTAATTATGCCCAAATATTGATACTCGACTTTCTTCACTTACTCTTGGTCCAAATCGCGAAACGCCACCAAGGAGAGATTTAGGACCATAGAACCACTATCTAACCAAAATTCAAAATGCCTTTAACATAGGTCGAGAAATTGTTACTCTCCCAAAATGTACTTATTAGTCCTTTCTAACTTAACACGCTTACCACCATTATCGATTATACATTCCACCATACACTCATTACCCATAACAATTCACGCATCCCTCCATACTAATCAATCTCGGTGTACTCACGGAGATGTACTAAAAGGAAACGAAATCTCCTAACAAGAAACCCTCGGTTGAATCCTCAACTCTTACAACTCAACCGTTACAACATGGATATTGATCTAATTATCAGTACTACAACCTTGTACCATAACAACACAATTTAACCCAAGCTTTTCCCAAACACTAGGTACTATTCGGAAGAAATGAAAATCTTACGAATGATAAATACACCCAACAAATTGACCGAAAATAAATACTCGGATTTCAATTAAGAAAAGATAGGTATAACTCTACCCAAAGGAACGGTCTCAAACAGTTTTAAGAAATTAGGAATGGAGAACATAACAATCCCCCTACAACAATAGACTAGGGCAATAGTAACATCAAAATCTTGCAATAGCAATATGGCTAATTTAACAGGTGAGACATAAACATACTTAAGCACATCATAAGCACATATGACTCCATCAGATACCTTAAACTCCTCCATAGGAGTAGACACCTACAACACATAAGTCAAAGACTCAGAAGTAATAAATGCAACTAAATGCACAGAAACACATAGATGCGATGATCCTATAATGCAGGCGCTCGCTCTCACGACGCTAAATAATACCTCCTGAAATTTATCCGTTACCTGGTGAGTGCTGATTGGTCGCAATTACTCTGCCCTATACCTTAGGGTTCCCCGAAGCATCCCTCTTCTGACCCGGTGAAGTACTGGTTCCTGTTCCTGATGCTTGAACCTTAAACCTCGGACAGTCTTTTATGAAGTGACCCAGTTGACCACAATTGATACATTTTCCTTGCTTCTTCCAACACTTATCTTCCAAATGGCCTTCCCTCTGACAGTAAGTGCAAAGCCACCTACCTTGTTTCCCTTGTTTCCCCGGAGTAGTACTCGGATTCCCTAGCGCGGGTTGTTCCTTAAACTGAGATGGTGCTCCCAAATTACCTCGGTTATCTGAACGGTGATGTGGTTGAGATTTGTCATGGCTTACTTGTTTACCCGCATTTGCAACCTCGGTCTTCCTCTTATGCTCCCCAATATCTTGCTCGATCAAGTATGCCCGGTCTACCGCATCCTGAAATGTCACGATCCTCTGGGCTATAAGTTGAGTACGAATAGAAGTCTTCAAACCCCGGATGAATCTCATAGCCTTCTGTTCTTCGTTCCTCACAAGATAGTCACAATACCGGGCTAATTCTGTGAACTTAGCCGAGTACTGAGATATAGACAACAAACCTTGCTCCAGGTTGAGCAACTCGATCTCCTTTCGGTTTTGATCCACTACCGGAATGAAATGCTCCTTGAACTTTCGCACAAACAACTCCCATGCATACACTGTGTGAGTATCATCCCAACTCGCTTTAACACCCTTCCACCAATACTCGGCGGCACCCACAAGTTTATAAGCCGCAAACCGGACCTTGTCTTCATCGGTGCAACCAAAGACATCATAAATTTTCTCCATCGACTCGATCCAAAGCTCGGCCTTCCTTACATC
This sequence comes from Campanula takesimana, assembly GCA_026119855.1. NCBI lineage: Eukaryota > Viridiplantae > Streptophyta > Magnoliopsida > Asterales > Campanulaceae > Campanula > Campanula takesimana. The sequence continues at coordinate 953,559 of JAOWBW010000403.1, read as the reverse complement.
GGGTTCCCCATTGAACTCAACCGGTTTCAATTTCAGAAATTGTTCCAATCCATAGCGGGGTGGTGGTGCTTGTTCTACCCTCGGACCTTGATCATGTATGCCTCAAACATGCCCTGAAACATTGCACGGGCTTCATCCCTTGTTTCATTTTGATTTTCATTACCGGTATTACTTTCACCACTTCTCCTTCGAGCCATTTCAAACAAGTACCTGCATAAAACAACAATTGTTACTCACTCCGAACACACTACCCTCCTAGGTCACACTAATCCACCTATCCTTATACATAGAGCTAAACCATAGCTCTGATACCAACTGTCGCGGCCCCGAACCCGTGGGTCCGGAACACGCGAGCTGGACGTCGACCTAAAACCAAAATTCTGAAATATAGAAGTTAAAAATTCCATTTTGAATCAAAAGATGATAACACAAGGTTTTACAAATCCAAGTTTAAATCAATAAAGTGCATCTAACATAAGCTCCACAGCTTATACCAAAAAGAATAAAATATACAATTCTTAATGACGTCAATAATGGTAAAACTATCCCCAAAAGGTTATACATTTAAATAATGTAAACCGATCCATAACAACCTGCCCCAAAATCTCAATCCTCTCGACGTCCTCCTCGATCCGCGAATCCTAATCCTTTTCCTCCTCTGGGGGGGTTAAGGAAAAACAAAAATGGAAATAAACGGGGTGAGATAAAATCTCAGCAAGTTACTAATGCAACTACGTGACATGCTATAATGCAATAAGAAATAAACAAGGATAAATGTCACATAGCGTGAAACAATTAACAGTCAACAGATAGCAGCAGAAAGTAAACACATAACAAAGGATATTAGCCAAGGTTTCCAAACTGGTACATCCAAATAAAGGATCGCTGCGCAGCTTCAATAATCAACCAATCATCATCTTCATAATAGCATGAAAGCTGAAGAGAAATCCCCGGTCAGAAGCGACCAATCAACCCATCAAACAAACAAACCATCTTCATAGTAGCATAAAAGCTGAAGAGAAACCCGGTACCGGAACCAATAACAATGATAAAGTGCCACAAAGGGTGGGAGCCATGCCACAAAGTCATGCTCCAAAACGATTAGCTAGAATACCCACGACGGAGCTAGCTCATCCCAACCAAGGCCAATCTGGATGAGGGCAGAAGGACCAATGGGCGATGCTATACTAGACTTGGCTCGTGCCATTATAGCATTATCCATTGCCTAACTCGATACACAAATAACCAGCTGGACTTTCAATAAATGCTAAGTAATAAATACTAGCTTATTTAAACAACTTAGGGTTCCGAAGTAGGGAACCATACCAATTAATCACCATAAAGATGCAACGGTTACTCATGAAGAGTTTAACAACAACGATAACAGAGTTTCTCATGAAGGGCACCACAACGATAAACGGAATTTCTCATAAAGAGCACAACAACAATGATTATTAGAATACAGTAATTTCATAAAGAGGAACCATCCCAGATACATTCAAGGATGATACCCACAAGTTAATCTTAAAGAACACAACTCAAACGGTCGCTCACAAATAGTACGACGACTATAACCCAAAATTATCCTAAACGTTTACTCATAGAGATGTACTAGTACTATGAACTCAACCATCTCATCACACCTGGAATTCCAAAGTAGGAAATCAGAATGAATACACCTTAAGGTTAATCAAACCGTAGGTACCCAATTACCAATTCACGCTTTACCTCCGTTCGTAACGAACCAAATCTAAACATCCCAAACGAATCCAAAAGGTTACACTTATTAGAACATGATCACGACAGGACTAAACCCCACACCTTGGTGTTCAATAACAACCCCCTAGGTACTATAGGTCATCGCCTAAAACCTAGACCAAGTCTTACGCGAAATTCAATTCGGTTGGAACAAACACGAACACATCATAAGATGCCCAAACAATACTTGATCAAATTACATAACGCTATTGTTTACAAGGAACCAATTTTAATTACTAAAGTGCTCCACGGTGTTATCTTAAGTTAATTAGAAGAAGGTACCCTAAACTAGTTAAGCCATTTAGTTTAAACAAGCAAAAAGGACAAAATCCTGGAACAGAGAGCGGGCGGGCGCCTGGCATGGGGCGAGCGGGCGCCTGAATGACCAGAAGGTCTGGCCATCAGGAAAGGGTATGTAGGCGGGCGCTTGGGTCCAGGCGGGCGGGCGCCTGGTCTGGATTTCAGCCGGGAAAACAGAGCTGGGTTTATCATGTTCGAACCAAAATCACCCCACTCTCTAAAATACTCCAAACCAATCCTTCTAACAAGTTCCAGAATGAACCAAAACCACATTTAAGCTAAGAGGGGACCTAAATCACCTCATCTAACAACTTCAATCCTAGATTAAATCCCAAAATCATAATATCACCATTTTTGCCCAAAAACTCAAATAAATTCCAAATAAATCTCAAACTCAATCAAACTTCATATATAACAACTAAGCATTATATGAGCATGAAAGGAACATTTTAGCATAAAAATGGGGGAAAAGTAACTTACTTGATAAATCTCAAAGTTGCCGGAATTCAATTCTTTTTTTGTTCTACGCGATCCTATCGACGATCTAAACAAGGTTCACGCTTTAAGAAATGAGAGATTATGAGAGGAAGATGGAGGAAATGAAGAGAGAAGGAAGAAGATGAGAAAACTTACCTTTTGTAGAGAGAGAGAGAGATTAGCTGGGAATGGGATGGAGAGAGTGAGGGAGAAGGTGAGGGAGAAGGGAAATTATTTCCAAATGTTGCACTTAGGGCCCCTCCCTTACACTACTCAAAATAAACAACTTCCCACTAATAATTAAGACCCAACAATACTACACTAGCACAAATGACTCAATTCAAAATGCTAGACATAATTATTATGACACATAAAATGCACACATAATTATTTAAATAAATAATAAATTAAATAAATAAATAAGCAAATAATTAAATAATAATCATTTAATTACTAATAAAATAGAGCCTAGATTTCGGGTCGTGACAGTGACAATAGAGGGGAATACATTAGACTTCATCCCTTTCTTGCTTCCCACGGTATTCAACACCTTACTTCTCCTCCCCACACACCCGAACACAATGGTTACTCTGAACGTCGGCATCGCCACATTGTTGAAACCGGCCTCTCCCTTCTATCTCATTCCTCCATGCCACAACACTATTGGACTCATGCCTTCTCTACCGCATGCTATCTCATAAATCGCATGCCCACTCCCACCTTGCAATTTAGTCCCCATATTTCATTCTCCACAACCACAACCCCAACTACCACAAACTCCGTAGCTTTAGATGTCTTTGTTATCCATGGTTCCGCCCCTACACAACTCACAAACTTGAACCACACTCTACTCCTTATGTCTTCATCGGGTATTCCCCCACTCAGAGTGCGTACTATTGCCTTGACACTGTCACCAACAAAATCTATGTCTCTCGTCATGTAAAATTCGTTGAAACTAATTTTCCCTTTGCCTCTAAAACCACCTCCCCTACCCAAACCCTCCCCGCCTCTGATGCATGGTGTACCGTGTCATTACCTCTACTGTCTCCCTCTCTCATACCAACAGTCTCTCCTACCACCACAAACCCACATCCACCTGACCCGGCTTTTCCGTATCAGCCTGAACCCTCTGCCGCGCCTAAGCCTTCCTCACTCCCCAATCGGACCACCTCCCTCTTTCCTGCCACTACTTCCGCATCACCTCCCCCACCACCTCCCAGTGGCCCTGTCACTCGTTCTCAGTACAACATCTATAAACTAATCCAGAAATTAAATCTTCAAGACTCCCTTCATTCCTCAGAACCTTCCACCATCACTCAAGCCCTCAAACAACCCCTATGGCGTCAAGCCATGCAAATGGAATACAATGCTCTCTTGAAAAACAACACTTGGGATCTTGTTCCCGCCTTTTCTTCTCAGAATCTAGTTAGGTGCAAATGGATTTTCCGTACCAAATACAATGCTGATGGTACCATTGACCATCACAAAGCACGTCTTGTTGCCAAAGGCTTCCATCAGCATCCTGGTATTGACTATTCTGAAACGTTTAGCCCGGTTGTTAAACCCGCTACAGTTAGTACTATTCTCACTCTTGCCATTGTTCGCGGTTGGTCCTTGCGACAAGTTGACATAAATAATGCCTTTCTTCAAGGCACCCTCTCAGAAGATGTTTTTATGAGTCAACCACCGGGATTCATTGATCCATCTCTTCCTTCCCATGTGTGTAAGTTACGCAAGGCTATTTATGGGTTGAAACAAGCACCTCGGGCATGGTACAATGAACTTCGTCAATATCTTCTTCAATCTGGCTTCAAGAACTGTGTCTCTGACTCTTCTCTGTTCACTTTATTTCATTCCACTGAAATTATGTATCTCTTGGTTTATGTGGACGATATTATCATCACTGGGCCAAATGTTGACTTACTGTCCAGGTTTATCTCCCAGTTCTCTTCTCGGTTTTCTCTCAAAGACTTGGGCTCTCTGTCTTACTTTCTTGGTGTTGAAGTTCTCCCCCATCCAAAAGGAATTTTCTTAAGCCAATAAAAATACATACATGGCTTATTAAGTCGCACCAAAATGGATGAAGCCAAGCTTTGTCCGACTCCCATGCCCCCCCAACCTCCTCTCTCGGCTCATAAAGGCACACCCTTAGCCGAACCTACTGAGTACCGCGCCATTGTGGGAAGTCTGCGTACTTATCGCTTTCTCGACCTGACATCTCCTTTGCTGTTAATTGCCTTTCCCAATTTATGCAACACCCTACTGAAGATCATTGGTTCGCTCTCAAGAGGTTACTTCGTTATTTAGTGGGGACATCATCTCATGGTCTTCTTATTTATCGAGAGTCTCCTCTCTCTCTTCATCCCTTCACTGATGCTGACTGGGCAGGTGACATGGATACTTATACATCCACTACAGGTTACATTGTCTATTTAGGCAAGAATGCCATTTCTTGGAGTTCTCGTAAGCAGCGGACCTTGGCAAGATCTTCCACTGAAGCTGAGTATAGGGCAGTTGCTGCAACTACAGCAGAAGTACTTTGGGTCCAAAATCTGCTCCGTGAATTAGTTACTCCTTCAACCTCTTCCCCTGTCATTTTTTGTGACAATCTTGGGGCTACATATGTTGCTGCAAATCCTCGTTTTCATTCTCGCATGAAACATCTTGGTCTGGACTACCACTTCGTTCGCGAATTAGTTCAATCCCACAAGCTCCGAGTCACCTTCATCTCCAGCAAAGATCAATTGGCCGACATCCTTACTAAGCCACTTCTCCGAGCAAGATTTCAAGATCTGACAGTCAAGAAAGGTCTCACTCATCGCTCGTCCATCTTGCGGGGGCATGTTAGAGATAAAGATGAAGTTACCTAGCTTATTTAGTTTCCTAATTCTAGCTTCTTTGTATTTCCTTAACTTATTTGTATTTCCTTAAATTCTCTGTACTAGAATACTTTTACAATTAGGATTCTATTTGCTTGATACACAAGCATATCACTAGTATAAATACTAGTAGTGTGATCAATAATAAAACACAAAGTTTTATGCCTAAACAATATTCTAGTCCATACCTTTATAATAACACCCCCCGGTGTGGAAAGTCAGAGTATTTAACCGCAGCACTTTACGTGTAGCTTATCTTTACGTGTAGCTTATTAGATGAGCATTTCAATTTGAGGATAGTATGAAATGAATGAGGCCCAGTTTCCATTAAGCAACTTATTTTTTCATGTATGTAATTTCAGCTTCATTAATTAGGCGTTCATACTTGTTATAGATTATGCGCTTAAAAGAATTAATTGACTAGCTTTTAAATGTAAAGATCATTTTGGGGCGTTCATACTTGTTACAGATTGTGTGCTTAAAAGAATTAATTGACTAGCTTTTAAAAGTAACGATCATTTTGGGACGGATGTAGTAATTCATTAAAAAAATCATTCTGCTATCAGAGTTTTTCATTGTCCCAAAAAGTCCTCATTTTGGAACGGAAGGAGTAATTCATTAAAAAAATCATTTTGGGACAGAGGGAGTAATTCATTAAAAAAATCATTTTGGGGTGGAGGGAGTAATACAATATTTTTGTTTGGGACGGAGGGAGTAGCTTTCAATTATAGTAAAAACATCTGCAACTACCTTGGCATGATCCATTCATCAAATATGGTAAAGAATGTACCTTAAGTTCGGTGAAAAATCCCTCTTTGGTTGTGGTTGGAACACTCTTCCAGTTGAATCCCTTTGAGCTTATGTCCTTCTGAAAGATCTTAGTAATACGTCGTACAATCCGCACAAGCATTAGCCTATAATTTTTTTAAGTGACATATCATCATTAAATAAAAATACCTGATGCTCAAAACAAAACCAGAAATTCATATTGACACTCCAATAAAGGAACCCAACCACAAGAGAAGCTGAATAAACTAAAAGTGCTTGCATTGAGAGTGAAAATCATCTGACATTTATTATTTCAAAAATACACGCAGTAAGAAAAGAATTTGGGAGTAAGAAGGAGTTATATCAGGGGTAACTTACATTAGAAATACCCCTTAAAAACTATTTTGATAGTAACAATAGTGGATTAAAGTGGGACTCCAAACAAGAGCTGAATAAACAAGCAACAAACAGGGGTAGCTTGTTGGTTGCTAACATGAACGCGTAGGTTCAAAGTCCTGAAGGTAATGCTAAATTCTGTTTGTTTCAAAGAAAATGCTACTGCGTGCTATTGCTAAGAAGTAGTATTTTCAACTGTAAAATATTTTCACGCCAATGTAAAATTACTCTTTTTCTATCAAAGAAAATTGAATGGTTTAAGATTCAGAAGTCAGACCAGACTCTACTCACAAGTACGCCAACAGCAAACCAAGTGACTCAGAACACAACACTCACTCTGTCCCGATTTTTTTTGTTTTTCATCTGGGAAGCATGTAAAATCACTCTTTTTTATATCAAAGAAAATTGAATGGTTTGAGATTCAGAAGTCAGACCAGACTATACTCATATGTAGATAATTAATAAGAGCCGTGTCAAAATCTACTCTGGAAATGTTACTATATTAATGTATCATACAACAAAGTGAAAATTGAGCGGAGAATTCCAATGGAAATATGAAAAGGGAAGGTAGGGAGCGAGTGAGGGATGAGGGTATTAAATAAAAATTAGAACTTTAGGAAGTACATAGAAAAATCAACTAAACCAATTTGACTATGGAGAAAAATCAACATAATATTGACTCAATTTCATGTTGGGGAATTGGGGGGATCATCGCATCCACTAGCCCATACTAGCAGTCATCAACATGGACAAAAATAATTCAACACATGAAATATAATATGAAAGAACAAGAACATCATGATTTGTTAACCCGGTTCACCACCCCCACATGGCTACATCCGGAGGCCCCAAGCCAGGATATCACTATAATAATATGTTGATTGTTACAATTTACATATTCACTCACTCAGATCTAGCATAGCAACTCTTCATGAACAACCCTCTCCTACATATTATTATCTCTTCCCCAAGAACGCACAAACATGATCATGGCCGGGTTGTAGGATCGCCCCCCATGGCTCTCCTAGACCCCCGGCCCCCTCCTAGACACTATTTTGTGCTCTCTTTTGATATTATAACTCTCTCCTATTAGGGTACACAATATTCTGGACGAAATTATGCTTATATATCAGTACAAGGAAGTCCTAAGGCAATACAAAAAAGAAATCCCGAAAAATCTGCACTTTCCCAAAACCAGGCCGCGGCACCAGGCGCCCGCCTGGTAGTGACCAAGCGCCCGCTTGGTAGTGACCAATTTCTTTGCCAGAGTCTGATTCCTTCTGCCGGGTTCAGGCGCCCGCCTGGTGCTGACCAGGTGCCCGCTTGCTCTTGCGTCAGATTTTCCTCCTCTGTTTTGATCTCCTCTTTGACTCTTCCACCCCCTATGACTTAGACTCCTTTTCCCCTTTGGTTTCCCCTTATGTTTAGGACTCCAATCCTAACAATCTCCCACCTGGAGACTAAACCCATAAGCGTAGTAATCGTCCCCATCAAGCTCCCACCACGAAGATGACCTCCTTTGAATATTGAAACACCGTGCACTAAGCTTCTCCATTGTGTTGATGATAAGCCTCCACGCTCCACCATTACACCATGTTGAGCCTCCACGCTCCTCCACCATGAACCTCCACGCTCAAGTAATAAGGCGAGTTGAAACCAAGCGACGCTTCAACCTCTCCGTGTTAGATAATTCTTGCCTCCCCAAATCAACTTCTACCTTGATTTCTTTGCAAGACTAACTTCACCTTCTCCCTCCTAGATCCACTCCCCTTGTAATTCTCCCCGTGAAACTCGGACACACCTTGATTCTTGCATTGTCTTCTTGTGGTCTTTTCTCGCTCTCTGTTAGGTACTTGTGATTGTCTCCTTGCTGATCAGCTACACATTGTCACCTCTCCATCCTAACACACCGTTTATTGATGTCTCCCCCTTTTACACCAATAGGCTGGTCTTTACGCCTCTTGCTCCTACCCTGAACGAATTTGATGTTGTCGGTAGAGTACAACATCCTCCTAACCCCCATCCGTCGTTTTCGAGAAGTCCTACTCTTCTCACGTGGTCAAACCGGCTTATACCACTCACCTTTTGCATCGTCGGTTGCTTACGCAAGTGCTTGATGCATTCCTCCTATCCTTTCATATTTTTCTCTAACCACCTTGTCTGCCCCCCAAAATCCCTTGAACACCTCCAGATCCATCTTGATCTCTGCATCTCCAAATTCCATCTCGAATTTCTGCAGATCTCATAAGAAACAAACGAACTTTTTGGACTTTCTGATCTTCCGCACGATCGTTGGCCTATTTGGCACGTGTCTTGATTCAACCATAAACCCCATAAACTCTCAGATCTCTGCACGTCTTCCATACGAAGAATCTGCACTGCACGAAATCTGCACGTGCGCTCAATCGAGCCTGCACATGCATTGCACGAATTCTGCACGTGCGCTGCATGAAAATCTGTTGTCGCTTTTCTTCACCTTGGATCTCCCCTAGATCTTGAATAAAAGCTTTGATACCAGTTGTTGGGGAATTGGGGGGATCACCGCATCCACTAGCCCATACTAGCAGTCATCAACATAGAGAAAAATAATTCAACACATGAAATATAATATGAAAGAACAAGAACACCATGATTTGTTAACCCGGTTCACCACCCCCACGTGGCTACATCCGGAGGCCCCAATCCAGGATATCACTATAATAATATGTTGATTGTTACAATTTACATATTCACTCACTCAGATCTAGCATAACAACTCTTCATGAACAACCCTCTTCTACATATTATTATCTCTCCCCCAAGCGCGCACAAACATGATCATGGCCGGGTTGTAGGATCGCCCCCATGGCTCTCTTAGACCCCCGGCCCCCTCCTAAACACTATTTTGTGCTCTTTTTTGATATCCTAACTCTCTCCTATTAGGGTACACAATATTCTGGACGAACTTATGCTTATATATCAGTACAAGGAAGTCCTAAGCCAATACAAAGAAGAAATCCCGAAAAATCTGCACTTTCCCGAAACCAGGCCGCGGCACCAGGCGCCCGCCTGGTAGTGACCAAGTGCCCGCCTGATTTCTTTGCCAGAGTCTGATTCCTTCTGCCGGGTTCAGGCACCTGCCTGGTGCTGACCAGGCGCCCGCTTGCTCCTGCGTCAGATTTTCCTCCTCCGTTTTGATCTCCTCTTTGACTCTTCCACCCCCTTTGACTTAGACTCCATTTCCCCTTGGTTTCCCCTTATGTTTAGGACTCCAATCCCAACATTTCAGGAGGTAGAACTATAAATTCATTTTGGGATGGAGGTAGAACTATAAATCAAAAATCTCTACAGATTCCATTAAATCAATGGGCAAAACATTAAAACAAATATGACCATTTTGTGAGGCCCAACCCCACTAGAAAGTCGATATTTGCAAAAGAGTCTAGTAGCCAATATTTAAACCATGACTAATATGTTAAATGCAAGTGTGGAAAATAGGAGAACTTGATGCTAAAGTACTCCGTCCATCCCAAACTTATGAGATTAAATGATAATGCTTGGAATAGTTTTCGGTAGAAAGCATCTTGAATAGATATCCCTCTCCCTCTCTCTATCTCACACACACACACCCACACACTATGTTTACGCTTTTTCCTCTATGAACTTCTACAAACTCTAAATAATACCTCCAAATTTCACTTATGACATTTTGAGACGGAGGGAGTATGTAGTTTTCTGATTCCAAAAACATTCGTGTCAAAAAAAAAAAAATTGTAGGATAATCATTTCGGGACGGAAGGCGTATGTAGTTGTCTGATTGCAAGATACAAACATTAAATAGTAAACTTATGTGCTAGATAGTAAAAATATATTACCTGCCATAAAATACAAACATTAGCTTCTTTCTGGGGAAGGAGTATGAAGTGAACAAGTAACAACCAACCCAGACATAAAAGTAGAATAATGATCATCAATACAAACCTCAAATGCAGCAAATCTTCTTAAAGATGAACGAGTGTTAAGAGGTACAACAACAGCAGCCTTAAAAAAACCTAAAACAAACAACAAACTTTAACTTCATGACCAACCCATAGAAACCGAAATCAAAGACTAAATCAATAAAAGATGAGAAACCCTAATACTAACACCATAACCAACCTAAGAAAATACAAATCAATCAATCAAAGCCCTAATTTTTAATATAGAGAGAGGGGAAACCCTAATTTGTAATTGAGAGAGAGAGAGAGGTTGAACGAAAAAAATTGGGGTGGAAATGGTTTGGTTTAGCTCGGTTTGGGGTAATTTAGAGGTCAAACCGCTATATGTCGGTTTAGAGAAATTCCAAACCAAGCTGAACCACAAAAAAGTCCAAACCGAGCTGAGCTAAACCATAATGGTCTGGTTCGGTTGGTTTGAACCGCGGTCTGATTTCGCGGTTCAAACTGTGGCTTGAACCGCGGTTTGAACCACAACACCTTCTACATACCATACTTTTTATGCCTTAGAAAAGGCCAGTCATTTACTCACTCCGTCCCAGTCATTTACTCCCGCCGTCCCAAAATGATTTTATACTTTTTCTTTCGCAATAATAGAGAAAAATGATGAAGATCATTTTGGGATGGAGGGAATACATGAATATGCCTTAGAAAAGGCCACAGTCATTTACTCCCGGATCCGTCCCAAAATGATATTCATACTTTTTTCCTTTGCAATAATAGAGAAAATGCACGAAGATCATTTTATGATGGAGATAATACATGAATATGCCTTAGAAAAGGCCAAAGTCATTTGCTCCTTCCGTCCCAAAGTGATATTCATACTTTTTTCCTTGGCAATAATAGGAAAAAAGTATGAAGATCATTTTAGGACGGAGGGAGTAAATGAATATGCCTTAGATAAGGCCACAGTACTTACTAAGATAAGCTTAACATGTTGAAACTGAATTTGTATATTCAACGGTTTGGCTCCACGGTTCGGTTTCGCGGTTCGGCTCGTGGTTCAGCTTGATATGGTTCGGTTCGGTTCAGTTTGGAAGGGCTAGACCGTAAGACGAACCGAACCGTATGGTTTATCACTTTTCTAAAACAAGCTGAACCACATATGTTTAAAAACCGAGCTAAACCGCTCGACTTGGTTCGGTTCGGTTCCAAACTGCGGTTTGAGCCGGACCATTTCCACCCCTAGAAAAAAGCAAGAACTAGATACAAATAGAGAGACATATTGAAAGAGAGGAGAGAATCACCTTGAGAATCAAAGCTGCTAGTAGAATTGCCTAGGCAATGGTTGTTTGTTGAGCCGAAGATGGGAGGCGACGAAAGATGGTGTAGTCAGCCAGATTTGAGTTCGCGGTGATAAGTGTTAGAAATATTACACCAAATATTGAACAGAAACAGAAATTATAAAGATTACAAAACAGAAACTAAAAAGAATTGTTGATTGGTTTGTCCGAGTTGTGTAAACCAACACTGTCCTTAAGACAAATTCGCCCCCTCACCGGTGTTGTGCTTGAGGATACGTTGGACGCGTGTCTCCCAGGATACAATGAACGGACCGGACAACAGCTGCACAATAGTGTCTCCGGCAAACTTCAATGTGCCTGGAAAGAGTCACCACGGAAATTCGCCCCCTCACCGGTGTTGTGCTTGAGGATACGTTGGACGCCTGTCTCCCAGGATACAACGGACGGACCGGACAACAGCTGCATAATAGTGTCTCCGGCGAAATTCAATGTGCCTGGAAAGAGTCACCACGAAAGAGCAGGAGGGTCTAGGAAAACGCTAAAGCAAAGTATGAGAGACTGTTGAAAATTCGTGTGTTTAAAATAGATGTCTAAAACACCATTTTATACTGCTAAAAAATATCCCATTAATCACACAATTAATTTGGGAATCAATGGAATTAATTTGGCTGTTACAAAATTAATTCTGTAATGAATGGGTTTTATTTTGGTGTTACAAAATCTGTTCCAGTCGAAATAAAAAAAAATGGGATGGAAAATAATCAAAAAGTGAGCTTGTCACGCCTAGGCCATTTCGGAGCTGCATTCGTGTCCGCAGGTCGCGCACACATGAGTCCGGCGGTCCAAGGCATAAATCGACAAATTTCAACTAAATTTGCACCCCCCTTGCGCACCCGGGCGCGAGAGAGAGTCTCTAGTCAACACAATCTTAACCCATACAAATGGTCAATTGTAATTAAACTAGCTCACATTTTTATTCTAAACCAATGTGGGACAAGTTCACCTGACTTTACTCACAAATGGTCTTAGAACATTATTTCCCTCATTATCCCATTTGAGATACCCTTTTACAAGGAAGGAGCCTAGGGAATTTTCCCTTCCCTTTCCATGTGGGATACTTACCCACTTCCCAACTTACCCATTAATTCATCTTTGAGCATTCCAACTCCTACTTTCCACTACATAAATTGGACACACCAATTTATTACTAATATGTAGGAGTCATTAATTAATCAACAAATGATTTTATCATTAGGAAACGCGCGCAATTTCCTAAATTTCCTTCACACATTTACACATTTTTCCAACAATCCCCCACATGAAGGAAATTAAGATGAATATGGTGACAAAATCCGGCAGACAAAAACTTGCATACGAAGGTGTGGGGATATTGCCCATTGAACCTCCGCTCGTACTAGCATATTTACTCTACTCGCAAGTCGATAGACGTGATGTCCTTGAATCGATATGCTTTTTTTTGTAGCCGGTCATATACTAGACACAAGTAATGTCCTGACACATTTCCGTTCTCATAGCTGTGTTCGTTCGTTCATGGCCCTGAACACTCTCCTCGAAGCGTCCCCACTTCTCTCTCACATAGGTGACGTCTTAAAGGTAACCCGTTTACCCCACGCGACTTTCTCGACGCGTAAGAGTCATTAAAAGCATTTTGCTTATCCTTGTCCCTTCGGGATGTCACTAATAGAATGGGCTTGGGGTTTTCCCCCACAGTGACACTCAAGTCTTTTAACAGTTAGGTGGTCCCATTGAATCTAGTTCTTAGGATCTCCAGTCATCTAGATTGGGTTTTCCGCTGTGATCAACTTTCAAGAGGCTTTATTCCTATTCCATACCTCGATATTTCAACTAACTCTTTAATTAACCCTTTAGTTAAAGGATCCGCAAAATTTTCTTTTGACTTTACATAGTCAATAGAAATACCAGTTGAGAGTAGTTGTCTAATGGTATTATGTCTTCGACGTATATGTCTAGACTTACCATTATACATAAAATTTTGTGCCCTTCCAATCATTGATTGGCTATCACAATATATACATATTGCGGGCACGGGTTTTACCCAACTTGGAATATCTTCTATAAATTGGCGTAGCCACTCGGCCTCTTCACCATATTTATCTAACGCTATAAACTCAGATTCCATTGTGGATCTAGCTATAACTGTTTGTTTTGAAGATTTCCATGATATAGCAGCACCGGCTAATGTAAATACATATCTACTCGTAGACCTTGAGTCTTTGATGTCGGATATCCAATTAGCATCGCTATATCCTTCTATCACCGCAGGATGTCTCATATAATGTAATCCATGATCTCGAGTATATCTTAAGTACCTAAGTACTTTTACTATACCCTTCCAATGCTCCGTACCAGGATTACTAGTGTATCGACTCAGTTTGCTTACCACGTATGCAATATCTGGTCTTGTACAATTCATCAAGTACATTAGGCTTCCAATAATTCTCGAGTATTCAACTTGAGAAACGGTTTCACCTTTATTCTTTGTTAGATGTAGATTTGGATCAATTGGCGTTTTAGATATAGCTAAGTCATCCTTGTTAAATTTCTCATGAATTTTATCCACGTAATGTGATTGACTTAAAGCAAGTCCATTGGATATTCTAGAAAATTTCACACCAAGGATAACGTCCGCTAATCCCATATCTTTTATGTCAAACTTTGAATTTAACATATCTTTAGTGGATTTGATCATCTTATCACAACTTCCTATGATAAGCATGTCGTCTACGTAAAGACATAAAATGACATAACCATTTTCTGTGTCTTTTACATAAACACATTTGTCACATTCATTTATTTTAAATCCACTTCCCATCATGGATTGATCAAACTTTTGATGCCATTGTGTTGGTGCTTGTTTCAAGCCATACAAAGACTTTACTAACTTGCACACTTTCTTTTCTTGCCCATGTGAAACAAACCCCTCGGGTTGTTCCATGTAAATTTCCTCTTCTAAATCACCATTTAGAAAAGCGGTTTTTACATCCATTTGGTGTACTTCAAGATTCCTTAAAGCGGCTATTGCAAGTACTATTCTTATTGATGTTATTCTTGTTATCGGAGAATATATATCAAAATAGTCAAGGCCTTCTTTTTGATTGTAACCTTTAATTACAAGTCTTGCCTTATACTTGTCAATTTTTCCATCCGCTTTCATTTTCCTTTTGAAAATCCACTTATATCCTAGTGGTTTACAACCCGGAGGTAAATCCACTAACTCCAAAGTGTGATTTTGCAAAATGGAATCTATTTCACTTTTAATTGTCTCTTTCCACAAAGGTCCTTCCGAAGAGCTCGCGGACTCTTTGTAATTTTGTGGTTCACTTTCTAGCATATAAGTTAAAAAGTCCGTCCCAAAGGATTTTTCTATCCTACCTCGTTTACTACGTCGAGGTTCTATCTCTTGTTCATCATTTTCATTATGATGAATTTCTTCTTCTTCTTCTATTGAATCATATATCCGTTTAGATGAACTTGCTTCATTTCTTTTACACGGAAATATATCTTCATAGAAATAATCATTTCTTGATTCCATTATAGTATTCTTGTGTATTTCTTGAATTTTCGATTCATACACAAGAAATCTATAAGCACTACTATTATGTGCATACCCAATAAATATGCAATCAATAGGTTTTGGTCCAATTCTCACCTATTTAGGTGTTGGAATTAAAACTTTAGCAAGACACCCCCACACTTTCATGTATTGGTAAGATGACACTCTTCCATGCCACAATTCATAGGGGCTCTTGTTTAATTTCTTTCGAGGCACTTTATTTAACACATAGTTTACCAACAACACGGCATCTCCCCACATGTCATCCGGTAGCCCCGAACTTATAATCATGGCGTTCATCATTTCCTTTAGAGTCCAATTTTTCCTTTCGGCAACTCCATTGGATTGCGGTGCATAAGGTACCATTGTTTCGTGTTTAATTCTATGTTGAGCACAAATATCCTCAAATAGAAATTCATACTCACCACCACAATCACTTCTTATGACTTTTATTTTCCTGTTAAGTTGATTTTCAACTTCATTTTTATAGAGAACAAATTTATCTATTGCCTCATCTTTACTTTTGAGAAAATACACATAGCAATATTTTGTGTTATCATTTACAAAAGTCATAAAGTACTTATTTCCCCTACGTGATTGTGTTGATTTGAAGTCACATAAATCCGTATGAACCAAATCAAGTAGTTCATTATTTCTTTCAATTGAATGGAACGGAGTTTTTGTGAGTTTTGCTTCTACACAAGTCTCATATTTATGTTTGTAGTTTATTTTATATTTTGGTATGCAATTCAAGTTAATTAATCTACGAATTGTATCATAATTAACATGTCCTAGTCTACCATGCCACAAATTGGAAGACTCAAGCAAGTAAGCGGAAGAATTCTTCATTTCATTGCCTTTGGCCTTAATAGCCATTACATTGAGCTTAAAGAGCCCATCACAAACATACCCTTTTCCTACAAACATACCATTCTTTGACAAAGTGACAACATCCGACTCAAACACAATACGAAAACCATGCTTGTTCAAAAGCGATCCGGACACCAAATTTTTCCGGACATTGGGCACATAGAGCACATTGTTGAGAATCAATTATTTACCAGAAGTCATCTTGAGCACCACCTTCCCTTGTCTCTTGACCTCGGAAGTAGCCGAATTACCCATGAACAATTTTTCACCATTTTCAAGGGCTTCAAAGTTACTAAACATGTCTTTTTTGGAACAAACATGCCTAGTAGCACCGGTGTCAATCCACCACTATTTTGGGTTAGAACCCACCATGTTCACTTCGGAAATAACCGCCGCTAACAATTCGGAAGCATCTTCAACCACATTGGCTTCCTTCTTTGGCTTCATACACTCGGTAGACTTGTGGCCCTTAATACCACAATTGTAGCAAGTTCCACCAAACTTGTTCTTGGAGATTCCTCCCTTAGGCTTCAAAACGCCTTTGCCTTTGTTCTTGGAGCTTTCACCATGCTCCACAACATTTGCCTTAGCCACATTAGCCTTGGAAACAAGAAGATGATTCAACTTCTTTTCCACGGCCCTATTACCTTCTTCAATACGAAGGCGAATATCAAGTGCCTCAACATCCATCTCCTTTCGTTTGTGCTTCAAATAATTCTTGAAATCACTCCCAGCGGGAGGCAATTTTTCAATTATTCGCCGCCACATGGAATGTTTCACTCAACACCATCCCCTCAGCATGGATTTCATGAATTATTATTTGCAACTCTTCTACTTGACTTTTAACATTTTTAGAGTCCACCAGTTTATAATCGAGGAAGCGGCCAACAATAAATTTCTTTGCACCCGCATCATCGATTTTATATTTGCGCTCTAAAGCCTCCCAAAGTTCCTTTGCAGTTTTCTTTTCACTATAAACATTATATAATGAATCGGACAAACCATTCAATATATAATTACGGCAAAGGTATTCCGAATGCTTCCATGCATCAACCTCACTCACAGCTTGAGCATCGGCATTCTCCCCAACTTGTGGAGGATCATCACTAAGAAACCTCTTCAAGTTCAAGGTAGTCAAGTAAAATTGCATCTTTTGTTGCCATCTCTTGAAGTCTTGGCCAACAAACTTCTCCGGTTTCTCACTGTGATGCGCAGGAGTAGGAGCGAGTGGAGCAACAACAGTCTTATCACTGTTTTCCACATTCGGCACTACCTCCACGCGAGGAGTCTCGGCTTGCTTTGAGGTGTTCGAATCAGAAACCATTTTCTGAAAAACAAACAAAGCAATTTAGTTCACTGTTTGTATTCTGTTTCTCTTCAACAGAGAAGGATTAATTTTCTTAAGATTGTTAGAAATATTACACCAAATATTGAATAGAAACAGAAATTATAAAGATTACAAAACATAAACTGAAAAGAATTGTTGATTGGTTCTCCGAGTCGTGTAAACCAACACTGTCCTTAAGACAAATTCGCCTCCTCACCGGTGTTGTGCTTGAGGATACGTTGGACGCCTGTCTCCCAGGATACAACGGACGGACCGGACAACAGCTGCATAATAGTGTCTCTGGCGAACTTCAATGTGCCTGGAAAGAGTCACCACGAAAGAGCAGGAGGGCTAAGGAAAACGCTAAAGCAAAGTATGAGAGACTGTTGAAAATTCGTGTGTTTAAAATGGTTGTCTAAAACACCATTTTATACTGCTAAAAAAGATCCCATTAATCACACAATTAATCTGGGAATCAATGGAATTAATTAGAATGGGTTTTATTTTGCTGTTACAAAATCTATTCCATCCGAAATAAAAAAAATGGGACGGAAAATAATCAAAAAGTGAGCTTGTCACGCCCAGACCATTTCGGAGCTGCATTCGTGTTCGCAGGTCGTGCACACATGAGTCCGGCGGTCCAAGGCATAAATCAACAAATTTCAACTAAATTTGCACCCCTAGCGCACCCGGGCGCGAGAGAGAGCCTCTAATCAACACAATCTTAACCCATACAAATGGTTAATTTTATTTAAACTAGCTCACATTTTTATTCTAAACCAATGTGGGACAAGTTCACTTGACTTTACCCACAAATGGTCTTAGAACATTATTTCCCTCATTATCCCATTTGGGATACCCTTTTGCAAGGAAGGAGCCCAGAGAATTTTCCCTTCCCTTTCCATGTGGGATACATACCTACTTCCCAACTTACCCATTCATCTTTGAGCATTCCAACTCCTACCTTCCACTACATAAATTGGAAACACCAATTTATTACTAATATGTAGGAGTCATTAATTAATCAACAAATGATTTTATCTTTAGGAAACGCGCGCAATTTCCTAAATTTCCTTCACATATTTACACATTTTTTCCAACAATAAGAGAGGAGAAGGAGATTGGAGAATGGGGCAAAGACACGCCGGAATCGGACTGTAGGGGGAAGACGAGAGAACTCGATTTTTCCCGCGATGGTGATGGTCGCCTTGTGCGGCATATACTATGTATGGTGGGAAATTATAATGAGAAGGGTATTTACTCTTTAGTTTATGATTTAATTTCTTATTTTTAAAAAAAAAAATATTAGCCGGATGTTATTCCCTCGCTAATCCATCGGTAAGTAAATAAAATATTAACAGTTTTTAATTTATTTATTGACGGATTTTATCCATCGTTAAAATAAAAAAACAAAGATTGAATCATGAAATCCGTCATAAATCCGTCGGTACAATAGGGCGAAATTTTTTGGCGCCAGAATTTCGACGGATTAGCATAAGAATGGATTTCGTCGACTAATCCGTCAATAAATCCGTTGCTATTCTCGTCCCAATTTGCATTTTTTTTCCCTTTTAAAAGCCGTCATTATTTCATCGGTAATCCGCCGCTAATACAGACGGATTTGGTTCCGTCAGTAAATTCCGTCGGTATCTGTCAGTATTCTTGTAGTATATAACACTAAACCTCATGTACTTGAAGTATAAGAGTAATTTAGTTTCACATTTTTTTCACATTTCCTTTGAAAATAGTAATAAAAGTCTCATATTCTATTAATCAGTACGCTTTGATACCTTACGTGTAAGACTAGTTCACCTCTTATAATTGAAGTATTCAAGTACTTTATTTTCACATTTTCTTAAAAAACCATAAAAAGTCTCATGTTTTATTAATTAGTCTGTTCCTATACTTATGTATAAGACGATTTTACCTCTTATACTTGAAGTATAAGAGCAATTTATTTTCACAATTTTTAGAAAATATTAAATAATCTCATATTTTATTAACCATTCTGCTCCTATACTTATGTATAAGACTAACTCATCTTATACCAATAAAAGGTCTTATACTAACATCAAGGGGTATAAGACGTAGGTCTTATACAAAAAAAAGTCTTATACCAAAGGGAATAAGAACTGGGTCTTTTATACCCCTTAGTGTGTAAGAGGGTAGCTTGGTGTATAAGAGGGTAGCTTCAGAATTTCAAATTTACATTAACTCAGGCTCAAATGGGTTTTGAGTTTATATGAAATTTTGATTTGAGTTTATGTTGGGTATGCCCACTTATATCTCAGTTTCAATGTAATAGGATTGATTAGATTTGATTGATCCATCACCTAAGTTTTATTTCATGGACTTTAGACCCACATGTAAGAAGTATTCATACTTCATTTTTTTTAGGTTGTCAATTGAAATAGAATAGGCTTAGGAATAGGGCAAGAAGATCAAGATTCAAAAAAATCACATTTTGAGTTTGAGCCATGCGCCTTCAAGCCACGCGCCATGCGCCTCTTGGCGCACGCGCATAAGTACGCGCCTAGCATTAACTCAAGCGCTCCATTGGCTCATGCGCCTCAGCATATGCCTCTCACCAATGCGCCACGCGCCTGTGAATGTAATATGCGCCCCATGGCTCATGCGCCCCTTAAGGATGTTAATTCAACACTCAGTGATTCTTTGAAGACTTGAAGAGTTGAAGAAATTCTCCTACGCCAAGAATTCAAACGATGGTTAAATAACACGTGTGCGCCCAAATTGAGGACACCTGTCCACAACGGTTACATTTGTGTTATGTGTCTAACGGCTAAAAAATGACACGTGCTCCACTCAATGATCGACAGCACATTTGTCCTTTGCTCAGAATCATCATGAATTCCCAACGGCTAGTTTTTGGAATTTCACTATAAATACCCCATAACTTCAACATTTTGAAGTTGCTGAGTTGCTAAACAATTGCTAAGATTTCCAAGAATTTCTCTCTCAAGCATTTGTTGAAGATTTGAAGATTGCCTTTGAAATTCCCA
The DNA here is from genome assembly GCA_026119855.1 of Campanula takesimana. Classification (NCBI taxonomy): domain Eukaryota; kingdom Viridiplantae; phylum Streptophyta; class Magnoliopsida; order Asterales; family Campanulaceae; genus Campanula; species Campanula takesimana. The sequence goes on along the minus strand of JAOWBW010000403.1, from coordinate 932,951 downwards.
GATTCCTCAAGAACATCTTCATACCTTCATCCTTAGCCCAGATCTTCAAGCTATAACACTTTAGTTTTTTGTGCTCTCAATCTCAAAGATCTAAAGAGCCTTGATACTAAAATCACACACGCACCTCTTAAAGTTTGATCACTTAGATCTTTCTTTAAGAGATACACTGGTTATTGTTTTGGATTTGTTCATTCATAGAAGATTAGATCTTGAGTTAGTGTATAAGCTAAAAAGTTGTAATTTGTAACACTCTCTCATTAAATAAGATCTCCATTAGAAATCCAAGACTAACCATCTTGGTAGAGGACGTAGATCATTTTCCCGATCGAACCTCTCCAAATAGCTCTTGTTCATATCTTGCTATTTCTTTACAAGTTCATATCATATCTAATTACTTGCTTGTTTATTCATTGTAGATTGATTGATTGAACTGTGTTGTGTTTGTTATATCATTTGCCTTAGTTTCCTATTTCACCCACTTTGAGCCAAAATACTTAGAGTGTGTATGCGCCCCCTTTATCATACTTTGCGCCTATTTACATTACTAAATTCCGCTGTGCATTTCACTCACTCACTTAGGCGCATATCATAACGCTTATTTGATAAAGTGCGCATTTGCAATTGAGTTTTTCAAGGGTACGAAAAGAATTTTAAAACAGCTATTCACCCCCCTCTAGCTATTTTTCATACCCTTGTTGCCCTTTGGGGCCAACAAGTGGTATCAGAGAAAACACCTTTATAAAACACTTTTGTTTTTCAAGCTTAACAGCTTGGGTGCCGATTCTATATGGCAAACTCAAAACCTATGGCAACTGCAAACTACACTCACGTTCCGGTCTTTGATGAAGATCATTTTGACGTGTGGAAATTCAGCATATTGACTCATCTCAACTCAATCGATGAAAGACTTCATGACACCGTGGTTTATGGACCTTACATCCCTATGAAAGCGAATCCAAATCCGTGCACCAATGCTGTTCAACCAACCGTTAAGAAACCAAAGGAAGAATGGACTGAGGAAGAATCAAGAAGAGTTGCAAATGATTGCAAAGCTAGAAATATTCTTCTAAGCACTCTAAGCACGGCTATGAAACAACAAGTCATGCATTGTGCTACTGCTAATGAGCTATGGGACGCTATTGAAGAGCATATAGAAGGAGATACTGTTTGTAAGGAGAACAAGAAATATGAAGTGCAAAAGAGATTCAACAATTTCTCTCAACTCCCCGGTGAAACCTTAAGACAAACTTATGAACGCTACTGTGAAATTATAAATCTATGTATTTCACTTGGCATGAAGTTTTCCAACAAAGATTTGAATGTAAATTTTCTACAAGCCTTTGGATCAAGATACCTACATAAATCTAGCGCCCTTGAAGACGTTGGAACTTTAGATGTATGGACTTTAAGGAACCTTTACGCAAATCTCAAAGTTTATGAGCTCAAACTTCAGCGAATTAGTGAAACTGAAGGAAAATCAAAATCCATAGCAATGGTGGCGCAAAGAGAAGAGGTGCATGTTTCTGCGCCTGCGCCTACTCATGATGAGAAAAGTTCCGATCCAAAAATTTCTACTTCTTAGCTATTGGACATGATGAAGACTTCGCTTTATTTGTGAAGAGATTCCAGAAGTTCAGAAAATTCACCAAGCCCGGCTTAACCAGCAAATTTCAAGGATCTACCAGCAGAGCTCCTCCAAAGTTCACTAGGAGCAGTGATTCAAAAAGAAAAGCAGACCTTGTTTGTTTTAATTGCAGGAAACCAGGACATTTTGCTTCAAGCTGCCCAATTTCAAAATTTGAATATATGCAGAAGAAGAGCAGCCATACTCCCAAGTTCACTCCCAAATTCACTCGTCACAAGGGAATGGTTGCTGAAGAAGAATCACCAGCAAATGAGCAGAACACTTGGATCGAAACAGACTCAGATGAGAGCGATGAACATTCTGATGATGGACTTGTTTGTTTGGTGGCAAATGATGATGAAATTGATACTTATGATTTCGATGATGACTACTCCAAAGATGTTCCTGATATGAATGTCTTGAATAAACCTATCAAGAAATCTGTAGGTTTTCAAGAAGTGAAAAAGAAGAAAGGACCAACCATCAGCGAGCTCGTTGAACAAGGATTTCTCACTCCGGCTCAAAGCGATGGTGGATTGTTATTCTCACGATGTGATCTAAGTGCAAGGAACAAGTTGAGAAAAGGAGCTTACATTCGACCTCAAGTTGAACTAACTGCTCCAATCTCCAAAATCAATGATGATGAAGTGATTGCTGAACAAGAAAAACTGTTCAAAAAGGCTGAAAAGGTAATCACTAGATTTGATAGTATGAAGGAAGCTTTAGCAATATCATGTGATGAAATTTCCCAGCTTAAGACCGAGAAATCTCTACTTAAATCTGAACTCACCCTCCTTAAGGAGCAGATAAAGAGCATGACTCCTCTTACTGTTAAAAACACTTTTCTAACAGAACAGAACTCACTTCTTAAAGTTCAAAACGATGAATTGGTTGCTCAAATTACTGATCTTAAAAAGATTACAAATGAGTGGCCAATTCTCGTATCACTATGGAGAATATATTTGAGTCCCAAAAAGTCAGTGGTGATAAAAGTGGCTTGGGATTCTCATCAACTAGTGACAACTTTAAATGTGATGTCTGTGCTAAAAGAGATAGTGAATTTACTCACCAGCAAACTTTTGAAAATTCCCAAGGAAAAACATTCTAATTCAATGGGTAAAGGACAGGAAAAATTCAAGAGACAAACATTCCATTATGTCTACCCAACAAAGCAATTTGGGAAAGCTAATGGGAAAGATATAGCTCCAGATGAATCATCCTCTAGCAAAATCCCTCTTGAAACAAAGCGCGCTCCTTCTCCGAGTGCTCATTATGCGCCTAAGAGCCACGCGCCTCATCGCCGTGCGCCTCCTAGCCCTATGCGCCCTCCTAGATCAAGCGCTCCAAAATTTCAAAAGAAGGATTTTGTTAAGGCTAGTCCATCTGACCCAAAGAAGAATGCTATCCCAAAGAAAAGTAAAGAGTTTGTAAAAACTCATGTGATTGGTGGCTTTCATCATTGTTCCATTTGTGATTGTTCTGGACACAAGGCCGTGGAATGCCTTTTACGATTCACTCACAATGCCAAAGGATGTAAAAACCCTAAGGTCAAGCAAGAGTGGGTTGTCAAAAGTTGCTAACCCTAGGACCCAAAAGGAATAAAGGGGACCTGCTTAAATGTCTATCTTTCAGGTTCTTTGTTTCATGGCTGGATCTTCAAAAGCTAGAAATTATGAATGGATTCTCGATAGTGGGTGTTAAAGACACATGACTGGATATGAATCCTTATTAGAAGATGTCCATGAAGAAAGAGGTACCTCAGTAACATTTGGTGATAATAACAAAGGTCAAGTTGTTGCATATGGAAAGCTCAAGAAAGACAAAGTGTGCATTGAAAGAGTCTCTCTTGTCGAAGGACTCAAGCACAATCTATTATCCATATCTCAATTCTGCGACAAAGGATTAGAATGCCATTTTACCTCAACTCAATGTCTTATCAAGAATGGCAAAACCTGGAGCTACATTACTCACGGGATATCGTAAGACAAATATTTACATTATTGATTTCCATAGTATGAACTCTAGTACTAATCTTTGTTTTGTAGCTAAAAGTGTGAGCAAAAATAGTTGGGTGGCACAAGCGCTTAAGTCACTTGAACTTCAAATATCTATCTAAACTCAGCAGGAATAACCTAGTTAAAGGACTTCCCAAGGTTACTGATCATCATGACAAGAAGTGCGCCGCATGTCAACTTGGCAAACAACCGAAGAAATCTTTCTCCAGCAAGACCAATCCTTCAACTTCTAGATGTTTGCAACTGCTCCACATTAATCTATTTGGACCAGTCACCACTGCAAGTATTCGAAAGAACAAGTACACTTTAGTTGTGGTGGATGATTACTCAAGATATACATGGGTGGAAATGATGATCTCAAAAGACGATTGTTATGACATTTTGACCACCTTATTTCGACTGCTCCAAACCCAAAAAAAAGATGACATCGTTAGTGTTCGATCTGATAATGGAACAGAATTCAAGAACAATGGTGTTGCTCGATATTGCGAAGATCATGGGATAGATCACAACTTCTCAACCGCTGGAGTTCCTCAACAAAATGGGGTTGTGGAAAGAAAGAATAGAACGTTGATTGAAGCGGAAAAGACGATGATAGCTGAAGCGAAACTGCCTAAGTAATTTTGGGAATAAGCTATCAACACAGCATGTTTTACTCAAAATCGTTCCCTCATCAACAAACTTCACAACAAGACTCCGTATGAACTTTGGCGTGGTAGAACTCCCAACATTGCATTCTTCAAGATCTTTGGTTGCAAATGTTACATCCTCTACAACGGAAACGAACATAGAGGTAAATTCGATGCCAAAGACGACGAAGGTATTTTTGTTGGGTATGCCAAACAATCTAAAGCTTTTCGTGTTTTTAATAGAACTACATTAGTGATAGTTGAATCTCTACATGTTACATTTGATGAATATTCTCTCATTGAGCCACATTTGGCTCCAAATGTTGCTGATGATTCTGTTGAGCTTAATGATACAGGTGCTCCTATTTATGTTGCGCCTACACAAGAGCAGAATCTATCAACTCAAGAAAATCCATCAACATCAGTTGCGCCCAATTCATCATATGGCGCGCCCCATGAGTCATCAGCTGCGCCTCACCCACATGTTTTGCCTCCTGATTCCTCTCATGCGCCTATATCTACTGCTGTATCTGGTGTAAACCCAATTTTTCAACTCTACACCAATTCAACCCCCAAATTTTGATGATTTAGAATCTGGTGAAGATGTACCAATTGAAGACCTTCAAGTTACTACGACTCAACCTAACTTACCTCCTGAAATTCGTGAAGTTAGAGGTCACCCAATCAATAATATCATTGGTGATCTAAACGTTGGTGTTCATACAAGGAGAGCTACAAACTTTGATGCTTACACTGCATTTATCTCTCAAATTGAACCAAAGAAGGCTGATGAAGCGCTCCAAGATCCTAATTGGGTTGTTGCTATGCAAGAAGAACTCAATCAATTTGAACGATGCAAGGTTTGGACTCTTGTTCCAAGACCAAATGATCAAGGAGTGATTGGTACGAAATGGGTGTTAAGAAACAAGATGGATGAGAATGGAACCATTACAAGAAACAAAGAAAGATTGGTTGTACAAGGCTATAGGCAAGAAGAAGGAATTGATTACGATGAAACATTTTCGCCCGTAGCAAGACTTGAAGCTATCAGATTATTTCTAGCTTACGCAGCTCACAAGAACTTCAAGTTATATCAAATGGATGTGAAGAGCGCGTTTCTAAATGGTGAACTCCAAGAACAAGTCTACGTTGCTCAACCACCTGGGTTTGAAGATTCACAATTTCCAAATCATGTGTACAAACTTCAGAAAGCTTTGTATGGGCTCAAGCAAGCACCAAGCGCATGGTATGATACACTATCAAAGTTTCTCATTGAAAAAGGCTTCACTCGCGGTAAAATTGATACAACTCTTTTCATTACCAAACATAATGGTCATAAATTACTTGTTCAAATTTATGTTGATGATATTATATTTGGTTCTACTAATGAATTGTTGTGCAAGCGCTTTGAGAAACTAATGAAGAGCAAGTTTGAAATGAGCATGATGGGAGAACTCACATTCTTTCTCGGGCTTCAAATCAAGCAAATGAATGAAGGCATATTTATCAATTAAGCCAAATACACAAAGGACTTAATCAAGAAATTTGGACTTGAGAACGCCAAAGCATATGATACTCCAATGGCCACCGGCAACAAACTCGACAAAGATTTAAAAGGTAAACGTGTTGATCAAACGCTCTATCGAGGTATGATTGGCTCGCTCATTTACCTTACTGCTAGTAGGCCCGATATTATGTTTAGTGTTTGTGTTTGCGCTCGTTATCAATCTGACCCTAGAGAAGCGCACTTAATTGCGGTGAAACGAATTATAAGATATCTCTCCGGCACTGTTAACCTTGGACTTTGGTACACCAAAGATTCGAATTTTAAACTTGTAGGTTATTCAGATGCGGACTATGCAGCTTGCACAATCGATAGGAAAAGCACTAGTGGCACTTGTCATTTCCTCGGATATCGACTTGTGTCATGGGCAAGTAAGAAACAAGCTTCAGTATCTGTCTCAACAACCGAAGCCGAATATATCGCTGCGGGAAGTTGTTGCTGTCAAATACTATGGATGAAGCAGCAATTGGTGGACTATGATATAATCGAAGAAAATTGTCCGATCTACTGCGACAATACATCAACAATTGTGGTTTCTGAAAATCCTGTCATGCACTCCAAGACCAAACACACATCGACATCAAATATGACTTTCTCAAAGACCACGTGGAGAAATGAAATATACATTTGGAACACGTGGGAACCGACTATCAAATCGCCGATATTTTGACGAAAGCACTTGACGCGAAACGGTTCATATTTTTTAGAGGTGAAATGGGTATACTTGAACTCAACTAGAATTCAATATAGTTTTGTCAATACTAATGTTTTGTTTTAAGTTATGAGTATACTAGGTTTAAATGATGGGTAAAATTCAAAGTTTTAAGGAAACTTTGCGCGCCAAACATCAAAGCGCGCCTCACACCCCTGCGCGCCCCTCACTTTGCGCGCCCAATATCAATGCGCGCCTATCATTCATTGCGCGCCTAGATGAGTACTGCACCTATAATTCTATGCGCGCCCCTAAGCAAATTAGCGCGCCAAAAATGCAAGTTCACGCGCACATTTATTGCAAACGGGTATTCAATGCTTCAAAGTTATTACTCAATGATTAAGCGTATTCAATTCACAAGTACCAGGTATGTTTATTCTGTTCATTTATTATGGAAATTTTTTTTCCTTTGACATTCCCTTAATTGTTCAAGGGTACTTGTGCAATTAATTTTTCCCCCGTTTTACGTTTTTTCAAAAATTTTATTTTCTGGGAAGTTATTTCTTGCACCCCAAACTTACACCAAAACATATGTTTTTGGAGTTTGTGCAAAAATTAGTCAAAATTGCTCATACACTTATAAGGAAAGTGGAGCAGTTTTTCTTATACCCTAAATATCACATCAGTGTACCTTTGTGTCATTCAGCATTAATTGTTCGCGTCAATTCTCAAAATCCTTCATTAATGCGCGCCGTACCTATCACGCGCATGTCATCAATTTTATGTCAGAATTAAATGCGCACGGCTCCTCGATATTCTCGCCTATTTAATGCGCCGCATTTCATCAATTTTCATCTTTTTCAACTTCCCAAAAATTTCTCGTTTTGGTAATCATTTATCTGACATCTCCTATATATATATATATATATAGCTATTTCTCTCCCTTCTCACTCTCCTACCAACTCTCTCTCTCTTTATCTCTCTCTCCCGCCTCTCTCTCTCTTGTTTTCTCTCTTTCTCTCCATATATACTTCCTTTTTAATTTCTTATATCGTTAATGGGTCCAAAAAGATCAACTAAAGCCAATCAAGACGAGATGGTATGAATTCTTAACTCTTAATCTCTAAAGTTTCTGCATTTTTTTTCGTCATCTCTGAGTGTTCGTCATTTTTGAAAAACCCGGATGAGTTTATCTTGATAAATCTCTCTTCGGTGATCCGTTTTCGAAATCGTTTGTTAGGTTATGTTCATTTCGTGATTTCGAGTCCTTTGAATCTAACATTGTAACAATCAATGCTATATATGTTGCAAATCTAAGAATCTCCATTTTCAAAACTTTCGAATTTTCTGGCATTCAAATCCATTTTCTGTTTTTGTTGTTGATTATTACTTGTTTTGATTTACATATTTGTTATCCTTGTCTCATTGCAGTCATTTTGATATATTGTTTGCCTGATTTGGTGAAGTTTCACGTTTTATGTGTTGTTGGTGTTCTTCGAACACTCAAGACATGTTCTTCGATATTTTTGTATAACTTGGGTTTCAAAATTTTCAAAACTTGTTTTTTAAAAATTTTCATGTTTGATCGTATTTGCTTGCATGCTCATGTATTTTCATTGTTTGTGTGCATTTTTACTAAGTTCAATTTTTACATAGACATGCGCCTAAATATCATTTTATGCGCCTTAAAGACCTTATGCGCCTTTATTGATTCATGCGCCTAACAATTGTATGCGCCTACAAGTATTATGCGCCTCAATTATTCATGCGCCTAAAGTCATTATGCGCCTAAAATCTTATGCGCCTAAATTCATACTTGGTCAAATTTTTATGTCTAAATTTTTCTTAGTACTTTTCATAGAATCATTCTATTCGCTTGGTAAAATTTATGCGCCTACCAACATATATGCGCCTAGTAATACTATGCGCCTACTATTATCATGCGCCTATATTTTGTTCTGCGCCTACTCTTTACTTTTCTCATTTATATGATTCTATGCGCCACTTACAATACTAATTCTCTTATGTTTTTTTTTTTTTTCAGGATCTAGCTAACTTTAAACTAGAAGAAACCATTGATCTCTTCGAGCTGTCTGGTGAAGATATTGGAAGAGAGATCATTGAGACCCTCAATGCTGCTGGCCTGCTTCCATTATTCATAATGGATCAGCTATACTTTTCCCCGCTCCTAGTTGACGAATTCTTTTCCACCGCTCATCTAGTGGAAATAAATGACAATGGATGCACTCGCTACAGAATTGAGGCCCGCGTTCAGAATGAAGACATCACTCTTTCCTCAACCGTGATTCGAAATTTACTCGGTTTTCCTTCTACGGGTGAAGATCGAATAATTGGGCGTCCAATGACTTTCTCTAACGAGGATCAAAATCGGATGGCTGCTGCACTTCTAAATATTCACACTCTTCAAAATAATATCAAAACCACTGAAATACGAGATGGTGGAGATCTCTTGACACATATTGCGCACCTAGTTGGTACCTCTATCGTATTCAAAACTGGTAATGTCAACAGATTCATGGTGGAACAATGGGAATACACCGCTGCCATCATGGCTAAGGAAAAGCTTCACTGGCCTCACATTTTGTTCAAAATCTTGAGTGAACAGATTGACAAATATGTGAAGAACAAGAATGAAGGAAAGACCAAGTTCCGCTCTCACTGCCGTCTTCTCACAAAACTTTTTCTAACTTATCCTGAGTTAGTCAAATTTTTGAATGAGAACCCTGCGTACAAGACTGACGATGTTCCAATTTTTGGAAAAGCTAACTTGGATCTCAAAAAGCGCAGGAAGAAGCCAGTAAAGCGCAAGACAGGCATTCGGATCAATACTGTTGAAGGTTTGGTAGATGAAGATACTGAATCAGATGATGCGCCAGTTCCTAAAGGCGCACCAACAAAGAAGAGCGCAGAGCCCGTTACAGGGAAGGAAAAGAGTAAAGGCAAGAGGATTGTTGAAGAACCTCCAAGACATCCTATCAAGCGCACTCGATTTGAATCTGATGAGGATAGAGATCTAAGGGTCGCGCAGGAAGCTAGCAGGCTTGAGGCTCAAAGGAAATGAGATGAAGACTTTAGAGCCAAGCAAACAGCTGAGTTAGAAAAACGAGAACGCAAGAAAGGCGCTGGTTCAAGCGCAGATGTTGAGAAAAGCTCAGTTGATCCTACACCTACCCAACGCGCGCCTTCAGTATGCGCCCCCGCTCCCCGTGCGCCTCACGCACTCAAACTTCAAAGGCTCACCAAATTTAGGACACAACTTCATACAGATCTTTTTGGTGATGATTTTTCTGACTTGGATGAACAAATTCAGGGGGAGCAAGAGACTATTCCTCCGCGCATTCCTTCTCCGCGCATCGACGCACCTCCTCCCTCTTCTGGACCTGAACTAATCAGAGTGGAAACAGTTGCTAATGATGATTCTGAAGATGAATATGCTCCTCCTCCCTCTCGTACTCCTGCGCCCCAATCAACTCAAGCGCATCAATCTGATAACGCGCCTCCTAGCACCCCTGCGCCTCCTCTTCTGCTCCCTTAGAATTGAGCGAGGTACTCTCTGTTCTTAAATCTTTGCAGCAGGGGAAAACCAATTTGGAGCAAGGCCAGAATCATATTAAATCTCAATTTGAGCTCCTCACTTCCATGCTCACTGATCAGTCTGAGGAGATTGCTGCCATTAAGGGGGAGATAAATTCAATCAAGGCCAAACTCTCTTCTACTCCTCCGGCGCAGACACAGGCTCAGGTACAAGCTCAACCTGATCAGGCGCACACTTCATCTGCTGCGCCTCCTACCTTCATACCTCAGTCTGCTGCATCTCAGTCCAACATGAATGTGTTAGTTTCAAAGTTGGATGTGTTGAAAGAAATGATTGTCACTCACTTCACTGCTGCTCACTCAAGCTCAGACAGACGCGCCGATCACATTTCTTCTGATATTATCACTGCTCAGAATGCTATTGAAGCCCATCTTCAAATAATAGAAGAAAATGTTTCTCAGCAGTAGCAAACTATTCAACGCACCATTGATGAGTATCAAAACATCAACGTTGATCACTTGCGCTACATCAGAGACGGTATCACTGAAATCCATACTCTTGTCACTGACACTTCTGCTAATGCCAACCGCGCCTATCAACTTTCAAAACAGATTCAGCGCTCCGTTTCAAAAATTGAAGAAGGATTGAAGGATGAAGATGCGCCTCCTAATCCTTAGTTTTCTTTGATTGTATATTGTTAGAACGTTTTGTAATTAGAAACTTTTATTAGTGATTTAGTGCTTACATGTTTTAGCACCTTTTGATTTTGTTCTGTTCAATACTTGTAATCTGTAACTCCTACATCTTGAGTATTAATGAGAACAAAACATCACTTTGTTTCAAAACTTGTTCACTCAAACTTCTTGTTTGAAGAACATTGAATGTTTGTTTAAAATCATATGCATCATATTTGAACGACTTCATATTTCATGCATTGAGTTTAAACTTTGTTTAAACATATTTCAAAACTAAAACTCATATCATTTTGAATGTGTTATAAACTGTTGTTTCTATCTTTCCATTTGTAATGGTTTATCTTTTTTGGAATAGATTAGAAATCTATATCTTGGACTAGTGTGTACATTAACTTGAGACATGATTTACCAATTTCATTTATTTGGACATGTTATTATCAAGGATAATGTTTGTCCTTGATATAGTAGGTAATGGCATCAATCAAATAGGGGGAGATTGTTGGGTATGCCCACTTATATCTCAGTTTCAATGTAATAGGATTGATTAGATTTGATTGATCCATCACCTAAGTTTTATTTTATGGACTTTAGACCCACATGTAAGAAGTATTCATACTTCATTTTTTTAGGTTATCCATTGAAATAGAATAGGCTTAGGAATAGGGCAAGAAGATCAAGATTCAAGAAAATCACATTTTGAGTTTGAGCCATGCGCCTTCAAGCCACGCGCCATGCGCCTCTTGGCGCGCGCGCATAAGTACGCGCCTAGCATTAACTCAAGCGCTCCATTGGCTCATGCGCCTCAGCATATGCGCCATGCGCCTCTCACCAATGCGCCACGCCCCTGTGAATGTAATATGCGCCCCATGGCTCATGCGCCCCTCAAGGATGTTAATTCAACACTCAGTGATTCTTTGAAGACTTGAAGAGTTGAAGAAATTATCCTACGCCAAGAATTCAAACGATGGTTAAATAACACGTGTGTGCCCAAATTGAGGACAGCTGTCCACAACGGTTACATTTGTGTTATGTGTCTAACGGCTATAAAAGGACACGTGCTCCACTCAATGAGCGACAGCACATTGGTCCTTTGCTCAGAATCATCATGAATTCCCAATGGCTAGTTTTTGGAATTTCACTATAAATACCCCATAACTTCAACATTTTGAAGTTGCTGAGTTGCTAAAGAATTGCTAAGATTTCCAAGAATTTTTCTCTCAAGCATTTGTTGAAGATTTGAAGATTGCCTTTGAAATTCCCAGATTCCTCAAGAACATCTTCATACCTTCATCCTTAGCCCAGATCTTCAAGCTATAACACTTTAGTTTTCTTGTGCTCTCAATCTCAAAGATCTAAAGAGCCTTGATACTAAAATCACACACGCACTTCTTAAAGTTTGATCACTTAGATCTTTCTTTAAGAGATACACCGGTTATTATTTTGGATTTGTTCATTCATAGAATATTAGATCTTGAGTTAGTGTATAAGCTAAAAAGTTGTAATTTGTAACACTCTCTCATTAAATAAGATCTCCATTAGAAATCCAAGACTAACCATCTTGGTAGAGGACGTAGATCATTTTCCCGATCGAACCTCTCCAAATAGCTCTTGTTCATATCTTGCTATTTCTTTACAAGTTCATATCATATCTAATTAGTTGCTTGTTTATTCATTGTAGATTGATTGATTGAACTGTGTTGTGTTTGTTATATCATTTGCCTTAGTTTCTTATTTCACCCACTTTGAGCCAAAATACTTAGAGTGTGTGTGCGCCCCCTTTATCATACTTTGCGCCTATTTACATTATTAAATTCTGCTGTGCATTTCACTCACTCACTTAGGCGCATATCATAACACTTATTTGATAAAGTGCGCATTTGCAATTGGTTTTTCAAGGGTACGAAAAGAATTTTAAAACAGCTATTCACCCCCCCCCCCCCCCCTCTAGCTATTTTTCATACCCTTGTTGCCCTTTGGGACCAACAGTTTAAGATTATATGTATGCTTTTAGAAATATCGTGGATTTATGAAAAATGGTTTGGATGAGAGGGCCTTAAGGAAGAAACTTTAAATTAGCTTTATGTAATATCCCTTTTCAAATAGACGCTTTCAGAGTACTCCATTCGTCTCATACTTATTGCTACTAAATGGAAGTGCACGTGTATTAAGAAAATATGTTAGAAAAGTAAGTATTGTGAGTGGGTAGGAGAGAAAAATAAGTTAGTGGGTAGGAGAGAGAAAAATTAACATTTTAGCTAAGTAGCAATAAGTATGTGACGCCCAAAATAAAAATAAGTAGCGATTAGTATGGGACGGAGGGAGTACAACTTTTCTTATATACTTATTTAATGAATTAATTTAGAAATCATATTTGGGTATCATTAAAAAATTAAAACAAAATGTGTTTTTACTAATTTTTGACTTAATCAGTCATAATATCGACACTTGGAAATATCGACACTTGGAAATTACTATCTATCATTTGGGATATAATCCATGACCTTTCGTATAGAAACGGAGTTTGAAACCGTTACAACAAAGTGTTTGCTTTAACGCTCCAGCGAAATGAAAACCAGACGACATGTAAAACGTTTGCAACAAAATGTCAAAAAATTATTTCACATTATGATAAGAATACCTTAGTGATTGAATCATTTTCTTGTGTTTTATTCATCAAAGAGGAATTCCCTTAAATAGGCTTACACACAGCTTGTTAGACAACCAAGGATATTACACAATCATACAAAATATTCACAAAAATAGACTTTCCTAGAAATATTACAGAATCACACACATTATGCACAATGATATACTTCCCTAATACTCCCCCTCAAGTTGGAGCATGGGACTTATGAATGCCCAACTTGCCAACAAGATACTCAAATTGTGCACGACCCAAGGCTTTGGTGAGAAGATCAGCAAGATTGTTTTTGGAGGGAACATAAACAGTAGAGATATTTCCAGCAAGCAATTGTTCCCGAACAAAATGGCAATCAATCTCGATGTGCTTAGTGCGCTCATGGAAAACCGGGTTCGCAGCAATGTGCATCGCAGCTTGATTATCACATAAAAGTCGCATAGGCTGGTTATGAAACACACCAAGAGATGCAAGGAAGGATTTTAACCATCGGAGCTCGCATGTTGTAACTGCCATGGCGCGATACTCCGCCTCTGCAGAAGAACGAGAAACAGTTGGTTGTTTCTTTGTCTTCCATGAGATAGGTGATTGACCAAGAAAAATGAAATAACCGGTAACAGACCGACGAGTAAGAGGGCACGCAGCCCAATCAGAATCACAGTATGCTGAAAGTTGTAAATCACTATCAGCCCTTAAAACAATTCCATGAATGGGATTGCAGAAAACCATAGTTACGGAGTGTAGACGCAAGCTTAGAAAACCAATTGCGTGGAGATTGGCGCAATTCATACAATGACTTTCGTAATCGACACACTTTGTTAGGATTTGAGGGAGAGAAACCAGGAGGTGGACGCATATATACCTCCTCATCAAGATCTCCATGTAAAAATGCGTTGTTGATATCCATTTGGTGAAGTTCCCATCCTTTAACAATCGCCACAGCTAAAAACACTCGAACACTAACCAATTTTGCAACAGGGGCAAATGTTTCGTTGAAATCCAAACCCTCAATCTGTGTGTTTCCCAAAACAACAACTCGAGCCTTGAACCGCTCAATGGTTCCATCTGAATTGTATTTTATTTTATAAACCCATTTACTACCTATGGGTTTCTTACCATGAGGCAAGTCTTCAAGTGTCCAAGTTCCTGTCTTTTCTAAAGCATGTATTTCTTGCTGCATAGCACTTCGCCACCGGGGATCTTGAACAGCTTCTGAATAATTGCGAGGCTCAATTCCTGCAGTGACTGCAGCTAGGAAACGAGCATGTGAAGCAGAAAAATGGTCACAACTAACACAATTAACCAAAGGATATCAAGTACCTGAGGTTCCTTTTTGAAATGGGTACATGGTTGATGGAACGGGGTCTAGACGAGCTGTATTGCAAATATAATCACTCAATCGCAGAGGAGGATGGCGATCTCGTTGCGGTCGTGACAAAATAACAGACTCTGTAGTGGAAGAAGGTCCAGAAGTTGTGAGTTGTTCTCCCCCTAACAATTCACTTCTATGTATATCTGGAAGTGGATCAACAACTTGAGATGGAACAGGTGTCGTCGGTATCAAAAGATTTTCACTTGGATGATCTGAAAATGACTGATAATTCCACCCATCAACAAAAGGAAAATCAGCCTAAAAAATGTTAGCATCGACTGTGACAGAGAAAGGGAACATGGTTTCATGTCATAAACCCGCCATCCTTTCTTGTTTTGTGGATACCCCAAAAATATACACTTTCGACTTCGAGCTCCAAATTTGTCTTTGACTCACGGATTATTATGAGCATAACAAAGACAACCAAAGGAGCGAAGGTGAGAGTATGAAGGAGGTCTGGAGAACAAGATCTCATAAGGAGATTTTCCAGCTAGTAATACCGTGGGAGTTCGGTTAATTAAATAAACAGCTGTGAGGACACACTCTCCCCAAAATTCAACCGGTAAACAAGCTTGGAAACGTAAGGCACGGGCTACCTCTAAAATGTGACGATGTTTGCGTTCCACTCGTCCATTCTGTTGAGGAGTACCAATAATACTAGTCTCATGCACAATGACTCGTTCTGAATAAAACTTGAGCATAGAACCAGCTGTAAATTCACCCCCAATATCGCTGCGAATAACCTTTACCATTTTATCAAATTGTGTTTGCACCATTACACAAAAATTACGCAACATAATGCTAGCTTCAGACTTGTCATGCAATAAATATACCCATACTCCACGACTATTATCATCCACGATGGTAAGAAAATAAGAAGAATTAGTAAAAGCACAGGCTCGATACGGTCCCCAAATATCGCAATGGATTAAATCAAAACAATTACTAGCACGACTTTCACTTAAAGAAATGAACAGCGAGTTTGCTTGGCTCTATAGCACGTATCACAAACTTTATTCTTGTCATTAGAACTAACTGAAACAGCGGGAATAAAAGATCAATGTCGACGAGAAGGGTGTCCTAGACGTTGATGCCACAACTGGTATGAATCCTGACTTCGAGTTGCAGATGATGCCATAGCTGTTGGAACAGACTTGTAGTAATAGACCCCGTTCCATTCTTTACCCACTCCAATCAGGCTCCTCGAGTGTTGGTCCTGTATAACACACAAATTCCCAGAGAATGTTACAAAACAAGTGTTATCAGTGATAAGTTGCTTGACAGATATCAAATTGCAAGATAGTTTTGGAACATAAAGAACATGCTGCAAAATAAGTCTATGAGACAACACAATGTGGCCTTCCTTAATTGCAGTTGTAGATGTACCATCTGGAAGCCCAATTGGGGAGGGAGCAATTGCAACAACATGAGATAATAGAGATAAGTCTCTTGTCATGTGGTGAGAAGCACCACTGTCAATTAACCAAGTCTTACCATTCATTTTATCAGCGGAAGCCGCAAGGAGAAATTTCAATGAGAGATAATAGGCGCGAAATTTGCTCGTTATTAAGGCCTGGGATAAATGGTTGCTCCGTACCCACATTGTTTGCTTCCCCCAATAGTGTTGCTGATGTTGCATTGGCCATTGCACCTCGACCGCCCACTTGTCTAGAAGCCATCGGAGCACCAGAACTACGACTTTGTCCGTTCCCTCCACCTTGACCAGCAGCAACAGAAGTTCCTGCATTGCGACTGTGTCCGCTGCCTCCACCTAGACCACGACCGCGTCCTCTCCCTCTGAACTCAGGGGGAACGCCTAAACAATCCCAACAAGTCTCATATGTGTGTTTGATTTTTCCACAATATGTGCAAGTGGGACGTTCCTTGGCAAACTCATTAGAATTGCTTCTGCGTCCTGAGGCATTAACAGCAAAACTTACTGCCCCAACATTGTCTTCACAGCTACGGGTAACAGCTCTGTGACTTTCCTGTTGGAACACCATAGAATAGACGTGATTCATGTCCGGAAGAGGGTCGGAACTAACAATTTGTGTCCTCAGGTTATCATAAGTAGTATCATCAAGACCCATTAAAAATTGGTAAATCTTTTGACTTTCATACCATTCAGACAATTTAAGATCAACAGGAGACAAGGCTGACAATTCATCCCACATGGACTTTAGCTTAGTGTAATAATCCATTACAGACATACCATTTTGTTTAGTTGCAGACAAATTTGACCATAACTGATAGATACGAGGTCCATTCTTAACCCCAAATCTTTGTTTCAACTCATCCCATAATTCTTTAGCATTTTTTATCCTCCTAACACTAGCCACAATGGAACTGTCCATAGTACGATGCAACCAAGAACAAAGAGTGGAATTTACTACTTTCCAAGCAACAAAATCAGGGTGAGCATCAGTAGGTTTGAGTATAGTACCATCAACAAAAGCTTGCTTATTCTTGGATTCTAAAGCAAACATAAATGAGGACTGCCACAGATCATAGTTTTTCCCATTCAAAACAATATTAATCAAGACCAAACCTGGACCTTCTGAGGGGTGCAAATAATATGGAGAAGAGGGATCTGGAACTTTATATACTGATGCTCTACTGTCCTTTGACCCACCATCAGACTGACCACTGTTATCTGGCATAATGAATCACTCGAACTGGAACGTCTCCTTCGAGCTAATTGAATTGACGACGTCCGTCAACAAACGATCTTCAACGATTTAATTAAAGGTAGCGACGTCCGCCTACCTTGAAAAAAAATAGGACAGAACGTCCCAAACAATCTGGATACTCAAAGAGAAAAGAAAGAAAAAAATGTATGTATTAAGTTTTAGGCTCTGGTACCATGATAAGAATACCTTAGCGATTGAATCATTTTTGTGTCTTATTCATCAAAGAGGAATGCCCTTAAATAGGCTTACACACAGCTTGTTAGACAAGCCAGGGATATTACACAATCATACAAAATATTCACAAAGATAGACTTTCCTAGAAATATTACAGAATCACACACATTATGCACAATGATATACTTCCCTAATACATTACGTTTATATGTAGTCTTTAATGAATTTAAATCACATTTTAGTACATAAACGTGTTTTTTACATTCGTTCAAAATATTTTATATTTGGTAGTAGATTTTTATGTCGCGTTGTCTGGTTTGGACGCTGGAGCATTGCAGCAAAGTGTTGGGTGTATAGCAGTCCCAAGTCAAAAGAGAGGTATCAATTAACTTGATTGAGTTAGAACTCTTTAGCTGGTACTTTTTAAAATGTGGGTTTTTGAAAAAAAAAAATATAAAATGGGGCTAAAATAGTACGTAGATTAGGTGGTGGGAGTATATCAAGTGAGTCTCAGTAAGTAAAAGATATTATCAACTTTTCATTTGAAGCTTTTTTCAGTTTGCAACATGACACTTCAAATGGGAAATTTTGCAATAGGAGAGTTTAAATAAGGGAAAACTTATGTTTTTTTTATTTTTTATTTTTTTGCAACCCCTAACTTTTTTTTCCTCCCAACAAAAGTAACACTTATTGTAACGAAATGTAACATTTTTTTTTTCAAAAATAACACTTTTTTGTTTTCAAAATGTATGCTGCAATAGATTAAAGATAACATAAAGATTGACAACTAAACCAATGTCACACTTTTTATAAAGGAATGTAACACTCTTTTTTTTCAAATGTAACACTTTTTTTTTTCAAAATTAACATAAGATTGACAAACTAAATTAATGTTACATTTTATAAAAAATGAATGTAACATTTTTCTTTCTCAATTGTAACAGTTTATGTTTTTAAATGTAACATTATATCTTAAATGTAACAATTTTTATTGAGAAAGTAACAATTGAAATGCAAACACGATTATATACATGAATTTTTACTCTCTTTTTAAAGAAAAAAGTAACAATTACTAAATAAAAATGTTACATTCATCTATATAGAAAACTATAATCATATAAGCACTCTGTTACACTTAAAATATTATTTTTTCTAACTACAAAAACTATTAAACAATTTAAATTTTCTTGTAAAACTGCTGTTACATTTGACAGTAAAAAGTGTTACTTTTTGAAAATGAAACTGTTACTTTTATCAGAACAGAGTGTTACATCTCAGGTAACGAGCATCTCAAAAAAATTTGTTGGTTAAAAATATGTTTTGTTTAAAAAAAATCAAACCATATCATGACATATCTAGTTTGATTCGTCTTGTCTCGAGACGAACACAACGGTATTTTTAATTTTTTTTTCCGATTTATAAATATAAAGATATAGCATTTTAAAGTTATTGGAGGTTTTTTTTTTAAACTTGCCACGTGTCGCACTGGGAGTGGAGGAGTCGCTGGCGGGCGGGTAAGCAGGGCAAAGCACGTGGTGCACCCGCTGCATTTGAGAATTTGTCTTACGAAAACATTGTCTTACGAAAACATTCTGCCAATGTATAATTACACTGTGAACACAGTTAAAGGCATAATTATATCAAATAAAAAAAGTAACTACAATATTTTTTATTTTTAATAATTAATTATTTTAATATTTTCTCAAAGGCATAATTATTATGCAACACACCCTTTTCATTTATAATTATTTATTTATTTTTAGTAATTCATTAAATGTTCTTAACATTTTTTTCCTAATTAATACAATAAAATTAATAGAAAACTAGAGTAACACCCGTGCGTTAAATGCACGGTAAAAGATAATTTGAAAGATTATAAAACTAAAATTAAATTACATTAATAAAATTTGATAGTAATTTTATTCATAAAATGATAGCCTATTATTGTAATATTTGTGTTGAGATAACATTGCTTATGAGTATTATCCCACACTATATAAAGATATAGCATAGGCACACTTGTAAAAGTATATTGCACCTATAAATATATATACACATATATAGTACTCTTTCCGACCCAAAATACTTGCAGTTTTGGATAGATTTTTTTGTCCTAAAGTGTTTGTAGTTTTGCAGTTTTTCGTAAAAAATTGATCCATATTTACCAAAACTGCCTTTATTTATGATATGTAGTTATCTTTATGTAAAATTATTTAATTGCATAGCTACTGGAATTAATTAAAAGGTAATAGTGTATATTTGATATGTATTGATTGCTTTTCTTAGTAGGTATGCGAAGTCCTAAAACTATAAGTATTTTGGGACATAGGAGTATAAATTATAATAATTCATAACTATGAGAAATGACATATGAATAGATGATGGAGTTGAAGGAAAAGAAATACATCTGAATTTATTTCTACTTGGTGAGTTATTTTGGTAAAATTGTTACAAAATAGAAACGTGATGATAAAGACACACAATAATAAAAAGATTATTAAAGTAATCATGCTAAAGATTTGGTAATGTTTGTATAGAATTTATTTTATTTTTGGAAGAAACAAAAAAACTACTTGTATACTGCTAAAATTAGGATAGTTTTTTTTCTTTTTGAAACAAGAATTAGGATAGATTCCCCCCCCCCCCCCAAAAAAAATAAAAATTTAGTAGTGTCATGCGGCAATTAATTACTTAAGTGAATTAGAAACTCTAAGCAATAATATATTACGTTAAATATGAAAAGATCATCCTCAAATCTTGCGTCTTTTACAAAATAAAACGGCTGTATAACACGTTTTCCAAGTTTCTATTTATAGAGAGAAGTGTTTGAGCGGGAAACTGTTTTAGAAAGGGACTCCATATACTTTATCCTTTATTTATACTCCCTCCGTCCTTGCACAAGTAGGACTAGAGGAATGTGCACAATAATTAAGAGAAAAGAGGTGTATGTGTGGTAGAAAATGAAGAGAGAGAATGAGTGGGGTAAATAGTAGTGTTGGTTGAATAAATTGAGTGGTGGAAAATGAAGAGAGAGAATGAGTGGGGTTAAATGGTGGGGTGGTTGAATATAAATATAATAAAACATTTCCATTTTGGGTAGTCTCAATTGTTTTGGGACAACCTAAAAGGGAAAAAGTCCTACGTGTACTAGGACGGAGGGAGTATATAGATATAGATATTTAACCTAATAACTAATTTATTCTCCCTTTTCTTATAATCATAGTTACACTTTTTTTAGTGGTTGATATGATTAAATTTTAACCAAATATTTAGAAAACTGTAACTTACTCGTGAAATATTATCAATAACAACTTTTAAAATTTTTCATTAAAATAAATGAACTAAACTAAATATTTATTTAAATATCAATCAAATAAACAATTAAAAGTACCTATATTTCTGGAATAGATAGATTATTGTTAGTGCAAAACTGTAGTGTTACCACTTGTGTTGCCACCAATGTTATCCAGACGGGTTTAATAATCATTTCATCATTTATTCATAAATTTGTTGGATATTAATGTTTAATATTTTTGGCAATATAATTTTTAATTTTAGGTCTAAAGACTCATTCAAGGTTGATCAAAATAATGGGGCTACAAACAGGATATTAGTTAAAGGAAACCGTTACGCATATATAGAAGAGTTATGCATAAAAGTTGAAGAGAAACGTGATTGAAGACTTGGTTAGCCATTACTTGCTGATGACGAAGAGTACCAAGTACAAAAGCACAAGGATGGTATGCACGACACATGTAAAAAGGAGATGGTTGATACAAAGTAGGAAACACTACCTAGTTGGAGCTAAGAATATGAATATATTCTTCAAGAACTTGGTGAAGATTGTATGCAAATTTAGAGTAGCCAACAAGCATTTGAAGGCGATAAGAGTTTCAAGAAAAATAACCCAAAGAGATTTATTAAAAACTTATAGCCATATATTTAGACCAGTGTTGCTTCAATGTTATAACACTCAACCCAACATGACAATCTAGTTGATGGATGTGTTTTTACCCATCCAAATCATATAATTCTATGACTAATTAGATGCTCAACCTTGGGTGTTTTGATGGTTTTTGGAGTGTTGATGAGTATAGGAAAGGAGCGAAAGAATGTAGGATTCATGTACGTTAAAGCGCGAAAAGGAAGGATAAAGAATGGACTAGAACATAAATATAAAGAGATGTGATCTATGAGAAATCAAGTCCATTGGATAGAACTCTAAAAGAGATTTCCAACGATAGTTTACACGTCCAAATCAGAGTTCGTATGAGAAAGTTATGGCCTCCGGAAGTTTGCGCGACAAAAGTACAACAGCATAACAAGACCAGGCGCCCGCCTCCTCCATACCAGGCGTCCGCCTGCTATTTGGGCAGAAAATACAGTAGCTCTGACCATAGTAAGCGCCCGCTTGGACCATAGCAAGCGTCCACTTGCCCAGGGACTTTAGGGGAATTTTCTAGGGACTTTAGGAATTATCCAAAAGTTAAGGGGCTTTTCTGTAATTTTTGAAATTCCATGGATTTCTATGGAATTTTCGGAGGTACTTTGGGGAATTTTTGGAGGACTTTTATGGAAACTCAAAAAATCCCAGGGGCTCCTGGGGAAATTCCGGACATCAATTTTATTTATCCGTTTTCAACAAGGAATCCTAAGGTTTTTCCTATTTTACACCTCTTTAGCCTAGTATAAATATAATACTCCATACACATTATTTTATAGATCATTTATTCAAGATTTCAAGGATTGTAATCAAAGATTTATCATTTAATCCAGATTTTGATGTTCTTTAATTTATTCTTTGTTCTTGATTTTATGAGTAGGTAAATTCTTAGATTCATGGATTGGTAGTAACAAATACTAGATCTTTATGCTATAGATTTAATTCTTCCATTCAATAGTAGTTCTTGTTCATCAAAATATTCTTCATGCTAAATTCTTTAGTTTCAATTATATATTAAGATATAAATTAGATTTAGAGTTATTGGGTATATATTACCACACTAGCGTCGGTGATTATACGTTGACCATTGTTTTGATGATTAAATTCAATGAGGACCTAGCGGAAGTCAAAAGGATTGAGGTTCATGTGTTCTTGAGTGCTTCATGAATTTCTTGCATGTTGTATAGACTTAGCGAAAAGTATTAACATAAATAAAATAATAGGATTGCAATCTGGCGACCGAACCGTCCCAATTCTTACTAATGTGAACGAACCTAAGAAAGAGATTGATCTTATTATTTTGAAGCATAGCACAGAGTGAAAGTATTTGTGACCTCAATTTGTGAATCTATTCGTTATCTTGCTTTTATTTATTTCTTAGTTTAATTTTAATTATAGTTTTAGTAGTTATAGATAATCAAATCAAAACCCCTTTATTTACTTTTTTGTTTTAATTGCATTCTTGTTAATCCTTCAAGTCTATTTGGATTCGACCATTGCTTGTGCATACTACTACAGCGGTAACTAGTACACTTGCTAGGCATTTTAATTAGAGGTAGATTTTCTCCATCACTAGTTTCTTGAGTGAACTACTTGTTGAAGGTTAAATTGGTCTAGCTTTTGATTGTGATTGGGGAGTTGTTTCGTTATTGATGGTTTTCGTATCTAGCACATTTGTGCTCTTTATTTTTTTAGAAGATATGAATTTTTTAGACTTTGTACTTCAAAGATATACAGCTAGTGAAAATCTTTTTTGGGCATGATGCTACCATAAGTTATATTATATAGCTTGTGAAAATTTATCTATTTGTGTCAAATTTCTGCTACATTAATTCTCTCAATCTTTTGAAGCTGAGTTTTTTTAAGTGTTGTGTTCAGTGTTGCCGACGGACAACACTGTAGTCAATTGTTATTATTGGTATTGCCAACAGCGAGGATAACATTAGTGAGTTTTTACTTACAATTCCAAATTACCATCAACATTTTCAAGTATATTGCTATTAATTATCTCTGCAATTAATTTCTGTCAGCGACTTCAGTTTTAATAGTTATACGTACATTCAATCTCAAATAGTATCTATTTTCCTTTTTATATTTTAACTTCAGTTTCAACTAAAGTACAATTTTTTTTTTTTTTTTTTGAGACTCAGAGATTAATACTCATTCAATTTAAAAATAATGTTTTCACTTTCTTTTTCATAATCTTTTGAATCGAACCCGATCCGTACCGAAGTGAAATCGATCCGAAAATTTCGGATATGGTTTGCATTTTTAAGATCCGTTCCGGTTTCGGATCGGGTTCGGTAACACCTCTGATCCAATCCGAGATCCGACCCGAACATATTAAGTTTATAATTTTTTTACTACTACCCCCTCATGTTATAGGAATATACACATCACCCTCCATATATAAGAAAAAATCTAGGGTTTGGAAGGTTATTTTCTTTCTCAGTCGAGCAAAGCCGCCGACTCCCCTATTTCTCTATAATCGCAACCTCAATCGCGTTCCCTACTCTCTCTCTCACTCATCGCAATCGATCTTTCCTACTCTCTCACTCTCTATGCCGTTCCGACTCTCCTCTCTCTGTCTGCGCCGTTCACAACACTGCCGTTCCCGTTGCTGTGCGGTGCCCGTGGCTCGCCGTCCGTTCTTCTCTGGCCCTCCTCCTCAATTTCCATCGAGCTACTACATCTCCAACGAATTTTACCTCTATTTGAGGTAATTTATCAAATCATAGCCATTGAATTTCAGATTTTTTTTTGGTTTTTGTTTTTTTTTTTTTTTTTTTTTTTTTTTTGAGCAATTGGTTTTGTTTGATCGATCGATTAGTAATTCCCCCAATCCGTCCGTCAAACCTAGGGTTTTCTGGGAAAGAGATTCGGATCGATTCGGGTCTCGGATCGGAGCGCGGATCTCGGATATTCGGATCGGATCGGATTCGGTAGAGGGTTCTGATGTTCGGATCGGATTCGGATATGGCCTGATCCGATCCGAACCCGACCCGTTGCCATCCCTAAAGATGGTAATGACCTCTATCTCAAAATGATGATCCATTCTTGACATGAAACAAAAGACATTTTCAAAATATCGATGTAAAGCAATTTTACTAGCAAATATACATAACTGACCTTACATTCCTACTTACAAACATGTACTATTGCATTTTAAAGGTGGTTAATTTTCG